>VMBQ01010603.1:0-25851 GCA_007657795.1 Dreissena rostriformis | reverse complement strand
GGCCGTAATAAGGCTCAGCTATCACTCTCATTAGATGTTGGCAATGGCACTCACTTTTACAACTTTTACCAGTACCAGTTTTATCACTTTTTGTCTCTTTTTTGGAAAGCTACTTTTGTCGAAATATCGTGTTGTCCAAGCAAGTTTTGTATAAAGTTCAATTTGCATTTAGAAATTGTGTACATTTTACTTAGGAATATGTTCAATGAGAAATGTACATGCAAATATTGTAAGCTTAACTTTAGACATAGTAAGTCACATATTCGGGCCTTTACTTATATAAAGGAGAACGTCTTAAAATCAACTTTTAACAAAAAACCAGTTAAAACCAACAAACATAACTTGGTCTTTGATGTACTTTTTCGTTTGCCTACCTAACTTGCCTTCTTGCAAGAATCCAGGACATGTGCCAAATAGTTCAGTCAGATGAGGGTTATACAGTCGCCATAACACAGATATTTCTAAATCTAGATCTTGTGCTCTTGTGTCAACTTTTAAAGATTTTATCAATATGTTTAGTTTTACACAATTAATATGTAATAGTGCAAGAGTGTGCAACACCACTTCGACCACTATTGATTTGGTTCTAGTTTCGGACCCGGAGAAGATTTCACATCTGGTGTTATAGAAACAACTTTCAGTGACCATCACATGATAAATTGTACCCGGAAAGTAACAAAATCATTCATAGGATCGCATAATAACATTTCAGCACGTTCAATGAAAAATTATAACAGGGAGATTTTTCAAGCGAACCTTTTGGCTACGGATTGGAATCAGGTTTTATTGTGTGACAATGCTTCTGAAGCTTGGGATCTTTTTAAACTTATATTTATGTCAGTGATAGACAATATTGCTCCTATTAAACAAATGAGAATTAAACAAAGGACTGAACCATGGATAGATTCTGACATTTTGGAGGCCATCACGCAAAGAGACAAGGCTTTTAGTAATTACAAAAGTGATAAAAGTGCTGAAAATTTTGAATTATTTAAATTATTAAGAAATAAATGTAAATGCTTAATTGATACAGCGAAAGAAAACTTCTTTACAGAGTCTCTTGAAGCTAACAAAAATGACTCAAAGTCACTCTGGTCTATTCTTAAGAATCTTGGTTTACCATCTAAGAAAGGATTATCTTCCTCTTCTAATATTTGTCTCAACATTGATGGAAATATATGTTTTGATAAGGAAATTATTGCAGATTCTTTTAACCATTTTTACACTACAGTTGCCTCAAAGCTTGTTGATAAATTACCAACTTGTGTTCTTAAGTTTGGAAAATCATTTGTCATTAATTTTTATGCTAGCATTGGTGTTAAAGCTGCTAACAGTTTTTCTTTTTCTTTAGTTTCTGAGAACCAAGTACTCAAATATTTAAACCAGCTCAGTTCTAATAAAGCAACAGGTTTAGACGGTATGCCCTCACGTTTTGTGAAAGATGGGGCCTCGATTATTTCTCAACCTCTTACTCATGTTATTAATTTATCTCTTATACAGGGTGTTGTTCCAGATGATCTCAAGTCTGCTAGGGTTGTTCCTATTTTTAAGAAAAGTGATACAACCTCTGTTGGTAATTACCGTCCAGTCTCTATTTTGAGTATTTTATCTAAAATTTATGAAAAGGTTGTATATGACCAAGTTGAGTCATACTTCAAGGTTAACAAATTGTTGTATAAATTTCAGTCTGGTTTCAGAAGTGGTTTTTCAACGGACACCTGTCTCATACATCTGACTGATTATATCAGGTTGGAAATGGATAAAGGTAATCTCGTAGGGATGATTCTTCTTGACCTCCAAAAGGCCTTCGACACTGTTAATCACTCTATACTTCTCATGAAATTAAGTGCAGCAGGTCTTGGTGATGATATATTAAGGTGGTTCAATTCATACCTTACAGATAGACAGCAACTTGTTGATGTTTCAGGCACTCATTCCGGTACAGCCCCAATATCATGTGGAGTTCCACAAGGGTCAATTCTAGGTCCCCTGCTCTTCCTTATCTATGTTAATGATATGTCTGCTGTGGTAAAAAATAAGCTCCTCCTATATGCAGATGACTCAGGTATTCTTGTGTCTGGTAAGTGTAAATCTGATATTGAAAGGTTATTGAAAGAAGATTTACATCTGGTTAGTCAGTGGTTGGTTGACAATAAGTTGTCTCTGCATTTAGGTAAGACGGAGTCTATTCTATTTGGTTCTAGGCATAAAATCAGGTCAAACTCTTCTCTTGATATTTCTTGTAATGGTACCATTATTGAATCTACATCTTCAGTCAAATACCTAGGGGCTACATTGGATCAAACTTTGTCCTTTGATACCATGGCTCGTTCAGTCATTCAGAAGGCCAACTCCAGGTTAAAATATCTATATAGAAAAAAAGAATATCTCACTCAGCAAACCAAGAAACTTCTTGTCATGTCTTTAATCCAATGTCATTTTGATTATGCTTGCTCTATATGGTACCATAGTCTCACAAAAATGTTACAAAATAAGCTCCAAACCACCCAGAATAAGTTAATGCGGTTCGTTCTAGGTCTCGATGCAAGGGCACACATTGGGCCAGAACATTTTCGTTTGCTCAACTGGCTACCAGTCAATAAACGTGTAGACCAGATTGTTCTTGGCCATGTTTTTAAGATTCAAAATGGTTTGGCCCCTGACTATATGGGAGAACATTTTATCCCGCAGGCCTCTATTCATTCATACAGGACCAGGTCAACTCAAAAAGGTGCATTTGCTGTCCCCAGGGTCAAAGGTTTCGGGTCAAAGTCCTTTTGTTACACGGGATGCTCATTATGGAACAATTTACCCTCCAGTATAACACAGATTGATAGATTGACTGTTTTTAAGTCATCTTTAAAAAATCATTTATTAGAAAATCTGTAATTTTTTATGTGTATTGTTTGTTTTTTCGGCTTAAGGAATCAGTTTTAGTCAGCAATTTTTATCAAAATTGATCCTATCTTTCATATATGTTATGCATTCTCCATTTTTTATTCTATGTATTTTAGGATGGTGTAATAAATGATGCTATCTGTGATATCTAATTTATTTCTTACAAATTGTTTAATAGTGTATTTTTAGGATCTCATAATTAATAATGATATCTGTGATATCTTAAGTATCAAAATGGTCTGTGATATACATGCATAGTATTTAATATATTTATTTAAATTATGTTGGTCATTTTATTGATGTAATTTTGTTTAATATTTAAGTGCCACTCTATGTCATGCCACCAGCTCAAAGGACCACAATGGAAATATGGGTTTACCCATTTTTGTGTTATCCTTGGTGTTGGTATGTATGTAATGGTATATTTATTTTCATGTATGTTATATTTTATATTTTGTACATGTTGTAAATGCCCTTGTATGCATTCCTTGCCGAAATAAATCTATCTATCTATCTATAATTTAATAAAAAAAAATCGCTTATGTAAATATCTTGACAGAAAA
Organism: Dreissena rostriformis; assembly: GCA_007657795.1. Taxonomy (NCBI): domain Eukaryota; kingdom Metazoa; phylum Mollusca; class Bivalvia; order Myida; family Dreissenidae; genus Dreissena; species Dreissena rostriformis. The sequence continues at coordinate 22,390 of VMBQ01010603.1, read as the reverse complement.
AAAAAACTACAAAAAGATCGACAGTAGCAGAAGCCGCAGTGGAACATGTAGTATTAGTAGTGTGTAGTTTGTCAATTTATTCATATTTTACAAAGTGCTCATGTATATCATTTCTCGCAAAGAAACTGACGCTTATACAAAGATAACCGGTAATACACGTACCATTACATATCGTTATGGTAAGGTCTGACTTAAGTGATACACATTCCTTATTAGCAAAGGTAAGGTCTGATTTAGGAGATACACATTCCTTTTTAGCAAAGGCAAGGTCTGATTTAGGAGGTACACATTCCTTATTAGCCAAGGTAAACTCTGACTTAAGAGATAAACATTCCTTATAAGCAAAGGTAAGGTCTGACTTAGGAGATAACCATCCCTTATAAGCAAATGTAAGGTCTGAATTAGGAGATACACATTCCTTATTAGCAATGGTTTGGTCGGACTTAGAAGATTCACATTTCTTATAAGCAAAGGTAAGGTCTGACTTAGGAGATACACATTCCTCATAAGCAAAGGTAAGGTCTGACTTAGGAGATACACATTCCTTATAAACCAAGGTAAGATCTGACTTAGGTGATACACATTCCTTATAAGCAAAGTTAAGGTCTGACTTAGGAGTTACACATTCCTTATTATATAAGGTTTGGTCGGACTTAGAAGATACACATTCCTTGTAAGCAAAGGTAAGGTCTGACTTAGGAGTTACACATTCCTTATTATATAAGGTTTGGTCGGACTTAGAAGATACACATTCCTTGTCAGCAAAGGTAAGGTCTGACTTAGGAGATACACATTCCGTATTAGCAAAGGTAAGGTCTGACTTAGGAGATACACATTCCTTATAAGCAAAGGTAAGGTCTGACTTAAGTGATACACATTCCTTATTAGCCAAGGTAAGGTTTGACTTAGGAGTTACACATTCCTTATAAGCAAAGGTAAGGTCTGACTTAGGAGATACACATTCCTTATTAGAAAAGGTAAGGTCTGACTTAGGAGTTCACATTTTTATTATCAAAGGTAAGGTATGACTTAGGAGATACATATTCCTTATAAGCAAACGTAAGGTCTGACTTAGGAGATAAACATTCCTTATAAGCAAAGGTTAGGGTGGACTAAGGAGAAACAAATTCCTTATTAGCAAAGGTTAGGTCTTACTCAGGAGATACACATATCTTATTAGCAAAGGCAAGGTCTGATTTAGGAGTTACACATTCCTTATAAGCAAATGTAAGGTCTGACTAAAGTGATACACATTCCTAATTAGCAAAGGTAAGGTCTGATTTAGGAGATACATATTCCTTATTAGCAAAGGTAAGGTCTGACTTAGGAGATACACATTCCTTATAAGCAAAGGTAAGGTCTGACTTAAGCGATACACATTCCTTCTAAGCAAAGGTAAGGTCTGACTAAGGAGATACACATTCCTTATAAGCAAAGTTAAGGTCTGACTTAGGAGATACACATTCCTTAAAAGGAAAGGTAAGGTCTGACTTAAGTGATAAACATCCCTTATCAGTAAGGTAAGGTCTGACCATGGAGATAAACATTCCTTACTAGCCAAGGTAAGGTCTGACTTAGGAGATACACATTCCTTATTAACAAAGTTAAGGTCTGACTTAAGTGATACACATTCCATATAAGAAAAGGTAAGGTCTGACTTAGGAGATACACATTCCTTATTAGCAAAGGTTTGGTCGGACTTAGAAGATTCACATTCCTTATTAGCTAAGGTAAGGTCTGACTTAGGAGATACACATTCCTTTTTAGCAAAGGTAATGTCTGACTTAGGAGATACACATACCTTATTAGCAAAGGTTAGGTCTGACTTAGAAGATACACATTTTGTATTAGCAAACGTTAGGTCTGACTACGGAGATACACATTCCTTATTAGCAAAGGTTTGGTCTGACTTACGACATATATATACCTTATTAGCAAACGTAAGGTCTGACTTAGGAGATAAACATTCCTTATAAGAAAATGTTAGAGTGGACTTAGGAGAAACACATACCTTATTAGCAAAGGATAGGTCTAACTCAGGAGATACACATATCTTTTTAGCAAAGGCAAGGACTGATTTAGTAGATACACATTCCTTATAAGCAAAGGTAAGGTCTGACTTAAGTGATACACATTCCTTATAAGCAAAGGTAAGGTCTGACTTAGGAGATGAACATTCCTTATTAGCAAAGGTAAGGTCTGACTTAAGTGATACTCATTCCTTATAAGCAAAGGTAAGGTCTGACTTACGAGATACACATTTCTTATTAGGTAAGGTAAAGTCTGATTTAAGAGATAAACATTCCTTATAAGCAAAGGTAAGGTCTGACTAAGGAGATACACATTCCTTAAAAGCAAAGGTAAGGTCTGATTTAAGAGATACACATTCCTTATTAGCAAAGGTAAGGTCTGACTTAGGAGACACACATTCCTTATAAGCAAAGGTAAAGTCTGACTTAGTAGATACACATTCCTTATAAGCAAAGGTCATATCTGACTTAGGACATACACATTCCTAATTAGCCAAGGTAAGCCTGACCTAGGTGATACACATTCCTTATAAAAAAAGGTCTGGTCTGACTTAGGAGATACACATTCCTTATAAGCCAAGGTAAGGTCTGACTTAGGATATACACATTCCTTATAAGCAACGGTAAGGTCTGACTAAGGAGATACACATTCCTTATAAGCCAAGGTAGGGTCTGACTTAGGAGATACATTCCTTATAAGCAAAGGTAATGTCTGACACAGGAGATACACATTCCTTATAAGCAAAGGTAATGTCTGACTTAAGTGATACTTATTCCTTATAAGCAAAGGTAAGGTCTGACTTACGAGATACACATTCCTTATTAGCCAATGTAAGGTCTGACTTAGGAGATTCACATTCCTTATAAGCAAAGGTAAGGTCTGACTTAGGAGATACACATTCCTTATGAGCAAAGGTAAGGTCTGACTTAGTAGATACACAGTCCTTGTGAGCCAAGATAAGGTCTGACATAGGAGAAACACATTCCGTATTAGCAAAGGATAGGTCTAACTCAGGAGATACACATATCTTATTAGCCAAGGTAAGGTCTGACTTAGGAGATACACATTCCTTATTAGCAAAGGTAAGGTCTGACTTAAGAGATAAACATTCCTTATAAGCAAAGGTAAGGTATGACTTAGAAGATACACATTACTTATAAGCAAAGGTAAGGTCTTACTTTGGAGATACACATCCCTTATAAGCAAAGGTTAGGTCAGACTTAGGATATACACTTTCCTTATAAGAAAAGGTTAGGTCTTACTTAGGAGATACACATTCCTTATAAGCAAAGGTTAGGTCTGACTTAGGATATACACATTCCTTTTAAGCAAAGATTAGGTCTGACTTAGGAGATACACTTTCCTTTTAAGCCAAGATAAGGTCTGACTTAGGATATACACATTCCTTATAAGCAAAGGTAAGGTCTGACTTAAGTGATACACTTTCCTAAAAGCAAAGGTAAGGTCTTACTTAGGAGTTTCACAGTCCTTATTAGCCAAGGTAAGGTCTGACTTAGCAGATACACATTCCTTATAAGCCAAGGTAAGGTTTGACTTAGGAGATACACATTCCTTATAAGCAAAGTTAAGGTCTGACTTAGGAGATACACATTCCTTATTAGTCAAGATAAGGTCTGACTTAGGAAATACACATTCCTTATAAGCAAAGGTAAGGTCTGACTTAGGAAATACACATTCCTTTTTAGCCAAGGTAAGGTCTGACTTAGGAGATACACATTACTTATTAGCCAAGGTAAGGTCTGACTTAGGAGATACACATTCCTTATTAGCAAACGTGAGGTGTGACTTTAGTGATACACATTCCTTATAATCAAAGGAGAGGTCTTACTCAGGAGATACACATTCCTTATTAGCAAAGGTAAGGTCTGACGTAGGAGATACACATTCCTTATAAGCAAAGGTAAGATCTGACTTAGGGGATACACATTCCTTATAAGCAAAGGTAAGGTCTGACTTAGATGATACACATTCCTTATTAGCAAAGGATAGGTCCGACTTAGGAGACACAAATTCCTTATAGGCAAAAGTTTTGGTGGACTTTGGTGATACACATTTGTTTTAGGACAAGGATCTCTTTATTATCGTATCAGGGTATATCTCCATATAAAAACTAGGAACGTGTATCTCGTTGTAAAAAGATATATCACATTAAGTTGAGACAATAACGTACAGAAGAAATATAAACTTCGAATCGGGCGCTTTTGTTGTATTTTAAGATTCAATCTAGGAATCAAACAAAAAATGATTTTCACAAAATTTGATTCAAATACAAACTCAAATGGGTCTACATATGATGCGTTTGACGTGCGTGTATCGCATTATGGGTCTGACGCGCGTCAGTCGCACGCAATGTCTACGTGCGTTAATAGTGTGATTTTCATACATTCATACAGTTGTTGCTCGTCTGACAATTGGTGGACGCGCGATTGACGCGGTGTATTCACAAGTTCGTCGCTTCCATATACACTAGTTAAAAAAGCCACTATGCATCATATGTATATTTTGCTGCATTTACTGCGCATCTTTGAAAAGTTCATTAACGTTTTGGATTCACGAATGTCATCTCGTGGAAAAACGATTAAAGTCAAACCATGCCGTTTATCTTTCCGTCAGATTGTTCCAACTTATTGGAACACGATTTTGTATATACCCATCGAGTTCACAGGGAAGAAGAACATGGCAGCTCACATTGTTGTAAATGAGTAACAGTGTGTATTTCTAAAATTGCATCCCCAATAATTTTTCGTATTGGTCAAAAAGTCGCCTCCATTTACTCCTTCGGCTGATTCGAAAGCATCATTTTGACGTTGGGGTTAGCCAGTAACCGCTACTAAAACATTTTTGCGATCTTGAGAATATTTTCGGCACTGAACTCGTCAGTAAAAAATGAATATTTTACATTTTGCGACTTTTATTACTAAAAAATCAAATCAAAGAAAGACCGAACTACTTTAGGGGTAATCTCCATGCGATGACAATAACGGGTCTAATTCAGACGTGCAATCAACGTGCGACTCACGCAAGCCATTCGCAATGTGACAGCGAAGGCGTCGTGCGTCTTCCGCAAAGACACTATTGTCTTTGTCGGACTAATTTCGAGTAAAAACATGCATTTGACGTAGGTTTGATGCACACGGTACAATCAAGACGCACGACCAATGCATTAACTTAAGCGCTTGCGATATATATAATACTAGGTCGGTGCCGAATAAAGCGAAGTTTATTTGGCGAGGCTTAGAAAATCTGAACCACGAGCCTTGGCGAGTGGTTCAGATTTTCGGGCCGAGCAAAATGAACTTCGCTTTATTCGGCATCGACCTAGTATTCGACTTATCCCATCAATATTCTATTTATCCTACATTTTTTATATTTAATTTGTTTCTTATGCAATCAAAATAGTAGTATTTAATTGCTAAAAGCAATAGCAAAATCAGATTAAATTAACTGAATCTAACCTTGCGTAGTAATATTAAAATTGTGATCTTTCCCGTTTACGCCACTCGAAATAGTCCTTAAGAATTCCACGCCAAAGCAGAGTAACAAGACAAAATATCGCTCTATGCTTCGATTCAAATTAAATCAGCATTTCAAATGTTACACACTCAAGTAGAAGACAACCGCTTTTGTTCAAACTAAAATTCTAGTTTTACCACTGCAATAAACAACAGACTGTTTGCTATTTTGAACTTACGTCAGGCATGATTCAGCATTTATCCCGCCGATAATGTAAATTTTAGTCTATAAACTACTCTTCTTTTTACACTCTTTTTACTATAAACTGGCATAAGAAAGTCAAACATCTACTCACTAAAGTTGTGTAATAACCATGTTTATTTTCGTCAGTTTAGTTTGCTTTTATGGCGAGTTAAAACTTCTGAAAAAAAATAAAATGATTTCTTCATCGCCATTTGGTATAAAAATCCGCTTACGTCAATGACAACTTTAATCCAATTCTTATAAAAAATACAGTTACAACGATAATTACTTCCATTTTCTGTTCTTCAATCCATTTTTTCGACATTCAATTTAAACACACTATTTTTAATGGTTGAATTTGTTCTGGCCCAAAACACAATTTTCGAAACCGTACTTCTATTGAAGCGAGTTATTTTATTAATATCGAAATTTACAATGATGCATTACAACCACTTTCATTACAATCCGAAATACGTTTTGGATTCGTTCGATGCTTTAACAAATATTTTACTGTTAAATAAATTAACACGTCCGACTTGTCGATCTTAAAATCCAGAGAGTCAAAATTAAACTGGTGTATTTCGTCACAGACATTACGTCACACGAGATACGTCATACATGGCGCAATCAATTGAATGAACAATACAAGTACGGAAAGCCGGTTTTGAGATATATTTCAGTGGAGATTCGGCTCTTATTTTTATACGGTATATTGATTTGAAAAGTAAACATTCATTACATGTATAAATCCAAAAAAGTAGTCCGCCGCGAGTGACAGCTATATTTCAGCATCGTCGAAATAAAGGAAAATATATTCCACAGTGGTTTATTTCAACAATGCACGTCTGATTATGGGATAAATTGTAAGCTTTGTCGGTTGCGATGACCTTGCGATCGGGAAAAGACGCAGGACCGTCGTCCTTCTAACGCACGTTTTCGATAAAAATTACCGACACAAACTCGATGTAAGGTCGACTTATCCAGGTCGTCACCAGGCTTTTACTCACATTCCGAAAATCAAAACAATGAACATCCTGAATCTTTCAAAACAAAAACAACAGCAAGATCGAATGAATCCTCATTTATATTCAGCACAATCTCATCAGACGGAAGACATCAGCACTGAAGCAAGAGTTAATTATATTAAATACAAACATCGCAATACGTAAACTCACTTTCAAGAAAACAGGCAAGCATACGTCGTTAATATTCCAAGTTTCGCAAAATGACATTTTAAAAATAATTGGAAGAGATTCAAAACAGAATGATTTTTTTCTACAAACAAGAAAATTATTATTGTGACTAAGATAAACATTAATACTATAATTTCGTTTAAGGGCAATTACTTATCCAAATTGTTTTAATCATATAACGTGTGTAACGCTTTTCGTGTATAGATTCTTTACATAAATGTATTACTTATATTGCGTGTAGACATTGCCGTGAATTTCAAAAGCCTAAAAGCCTGATTGGCCCAGTGGTAGCGTTTTAGACATTTTTTTTTCCAAAGTTCCCGTAACGGAATAAGGAAAAGACAGACGGACAGAAAGGCGGTGAGACAGACATGACGGACGTAGGGCAAACTTCTACTGTCTATGTACAGAATAACTAAACAATTACAAAAGTACACAAATACGTAAGAAATTGTATCGGTTCATTCAATTAATTTACTCATTGCAGGTAGTAAATAAAGTCATTCACTATATATAACACGTGCATACGTTTGGTTTTATGATGTACGATGTTAAAATGCACATTAGTCGGTTCAAAATAAATTGAAATATTGAATGAATGCTTACACTTGAGTTGTTTTGAACTACCAGTATAAAGATCTCAGTCAATACGAACATTATTGAGAAATGAGCAATTTTAATATTGCACGCTAGGCAAGCGGGCAATAAAATGAGTAATACAAAATGCACATACATCTTTGGTACAAAATTGTTAAACGAACCAAAATAAGATAATAAAATAAAAAATATACAAACAAGCAAAAACATCGTTTTTAAGGCCCTGAGTTTACACATTTTTGTATTGAAATTAAAAAAATTCAAGTCAAGTTTGTTTATTTGCGATATAGGCCTCCGGCCCCTGNACATATATATATTACAATCCATGCAAGACAATGGTGTGTGCACAATTGGTTGGCATAACATGTAAGCATATAATCGAGTGGTAAACGGTGCTTAACATTAAAATTAATTCAACTTGACACCGAAACTTGATTTTAATTGATGAGGTCGAAGTTTTTTGTCAGAACTGAAAATCCATTCTAAAGCCATTGTTTTAATATGCATGGCGATTGCCTTCGGCCGTATTGCTCTGGCATGTTAGCTGGTTTAAAGAAAAGTTGCCAACCATAAAGAACGACGAATATTAGACATTGTCGCTTTTTTGTCCTTTTGTTGTGTATATGTTTTGTTTTGAAGTGCGACCTTCAAATTCTCCATCATGAGATAAGGACATATATACCCGCCAGAATGTAAAAAGGGCGCCAATTCAACAATTATGACGCTAATCGACCTGTTCGTCGCTCTGGCGTGTTCAATCTTCAAACCCGTATACACACCAGAACAATATAGCAACACTCAGACAACATAAATGTTATGGAGACACATAAAATCGCATTCAATTTTTATTAAATCGATTTACGTTTTTTGTATGTGGATAGTCTGTTTAAATGTCCACAACTGTTATTAATGCCAGCTGAAATTGCAAAATTGACATCAGAAAGTTTGGGAACAAGGACAAGAAGTTTTACTTTTTTTGCCATTAGACATGGGTTTAAATGATATTTGTATATGTTTTTCAATTTGAGATACACAATTGGCGGAAATCTGCAATACATTTTTTAAAAATCAAATTGCAAACACAAATTAACATACAGGGTCACCGTTGAGATACTAACCGATAATGAAAAAAGAAAGCTATGTTTTGAAACAAAATAAAGTCAAAAATGTAAACGTTAAAAACAATTTCTGGCTTAAAACTACATTTAAACAGATAAATTTAGCCACAACCTGTAAACAACAATACACATGTAAGCGGCATGTCGACTGAAGGCTGATATTTTGTTTGCAATTTATGAATCATTTTATTTATGTGCTACATGTTTTTGATAGATTCTCTAACATATTTCCGATCGGTTACATGTATGCTAAAATAGCACTATGGAGTCATTTCAATACAATACATTAAGTGGACTTGATACAATGTAGCTTTGAGGTTCAAAGCCGTTTATTAGATTAGGAGTTATCACAACAAAGCCGATCAGAGAGTATTCAAACTATTTAAATTTATATTGAAAAAAAGGCGCGAATATTCCGAAAAATGTCTTGCACTCTGAAAAAATGTAATTGTAACAAACTTTTGAATATAGATCCATTTATCAATATCATTTAAGGTGCGTTTCATTAGAAACTGCAGGTAAAAAACCTGGAAGGAACAATTACTTTCTACACCATTCGTATAATTTATTGTGCAATCAAAAACACGAATCGTGTTGCAAATTAAATTACATAGTGGTTTCACTTATTGATAACATCAATTTATCCCACTTTTACAGCGAATTCGGTTGATAAAAGCCCCGTAGATCAAATTTCTGCTATAAACCACATATTTCGACAAAATGACGTTATTTCGTGCAAAATGACGTTATAAATCCAGCAAAATTATCCAGTTAAACTAATTTTGTTTAAATAAAAAGGTTTAATGAATAAAAAATGGGATAAATATAATAATAGGTTAGTGTTGATTATAGATCAGGTTTATCATGCTCGGCACGAAAACGAAAAAGCACTCGCCAAGGCTCGTGTTTTTTGTTTTCTAAACCTCGCATGATAAACCCGATCTATAATCAACACTAACCTATTATTCTCTATATAAAACACACATTTAATGGCCAAATTATTAAACAATATGTGTTACAGCCGCAATTTTCAAGCACTTAATGATCAAACTCATTAGCATCGAAATGCACCCACACAAACGGTTCGGTGAGTATAACTTACATATTTTCTTTATACAATGTACGTAATAGCGCGTGATGCCTCTGAAGTAAGTCAAGGATCATACCGATGAACGACATCAAGTAATTCAGCATGAATACGTCTTCGAATATGACCTCTAGCACCATTGTGCTCGGGAAATTCGTTGTATGAATAACAATATGCACGCATTGCCTATTCAAAGGCACCTTCCATTTCTAAGCATTGGCCAAGTAAGCTTAAAGCTTTATCAGAATGATGAGCAATATAATCTCTCCGAAAAACCGGATATTCGTCTTCGTTACCTCTACTTTCATTGTTCCAATTATCATCCCTAAAATTGTCGGCATCTTCCTCATTACTTTCGTCATATTCGTCATCATCAGAATCATCGCTATACACATCTTCAAAAACACCATCGCCATCACTATGATAATAATAATCATAGTCATAAAGAGTTTGTGTTAAGTTTGAGAAAGCTTCATTCTGTTTATACATTATTTTGAGAGCTTAGTAAGTCAGATATTGCAAATAATACAAAAGCGGACGCGCACTCACTGTATATAGCTCCCGTATCCGTTTATCAAAATACTTATCAGCGTCATTGTTTTCAAACATTGTAAAGTACAATTCTTTATCTATAAATGGAGGCATACAGCAAGCCTCTTCTTTCGAGAAAATCACGCATAATGATGAACTGTCTTTACCTGGTGTTTCTGCTTTAGTGTGCGTGCACGCACATTCGAGACATTTGATACACTGACATAACTCTACCACATTATGTGTATATCGACGTTCAACATCTTCTAGTAACATCATCGCTGCATGCATATTTTCTCTGCAGTATAACATCGACGCATCTTTAACCGACACGATGTTACATCAATACTCAACGCTGCTAGATAACACGCAAAAATAGAATTGTTTAGACGTTTTCCTGCTCGATTATAAACTGATGATAACGTATTCACTATATCCAAGAACAGGAATTGTGCCATTCCATCTGTCAATTGCCTCTCCGCATTGTTATTTGTTTTGTTCAGCTCTAAAAGTGTATGCAGTGCTGTGGCTAACTTCTGAATGGATGATTTGTTGGACGAGTATGTAAACATCGCTCCAGCAAACGGAGTGAGTGAGCATAGTTTAATTTCAAGAGCATGTAAACCGTGTTCACTTAAAGCAAGTTCTGGTTGATAACATGAAGCTCTCAATTTTTCGTTTAGATGGTCTATTCGAATGTGGCAGATTTCCCGTAGATTCTGTTGGATCATTTTTGACACACATATATATAAACGTTGACATTCTGAATATGTCAGTTTCCCTTCAAATAAATTGACGTCATGGATTATGAAATGCGGCAGTGCACAGGCTTTCAGAAATCTTTTCAAAATACACAGGCATATTTTAATTAGCGACCATAAGAAACAATCTTTCCAAAACACTTTGGGGATGCTTTTTATTGTGAAGAACATAACTGTTTTGCAGTGAAAACTTGTCAGCCCTTTTGTAACTCTCGCATTGAATATTGATTTGTTGATAAATTTTAACATCACATAACATTGTATCTGTGTACAATTAAGACTAAACATAAGAAGTCGCTCAATAAAATTGGCCGAAAGTCTCCATTGCACAAATTGTTCATCTATGGTATTGTAACCTGCGGGAACAAGGAAATTTGCACAATGACTCGCAGCTTCCAGAATGTCAGCTGTTGGCCAATGACTATTTCTTTCTCGACAAATGAGCTGCTGAATTTCTGGAATTGTACGATACACACAAAATGCAATAACATTGTCAGTAGGCGTGTTGAATGGGTCATTATGTACAAAGTGAATGTTTTTTTTCTGGTCCTTTGGCTTCTTTCGTTTTTGCATTTCCGCTGTTGGTAACTGCAGGTCAATTAAAGCGTAAAATTCCAGACATCAAAAAGTCATTCATTCTAAACGCACCATCTAATACATAATCATTCCTTTATACTGTTTCCCCAGTATTCAACACACCAAACATACGTTTTTCAACGTCGATTTTTTTTCCATGAGTCACATTGAACTTGTAGATAGTAATGCTGCGTTTTTGTGTCATGGTTTCTAAATAACCTCAAGGGATCTTCGACATGTACGTGTTCCGTATTTTCGCAAAAAGCTGAACTCGGGAAGGCTTCTAGAATATCCGTGTCCGAGTTAAGACCAGGAGTCGTCGTCCCTTCGGATTGACTTCCAAACAAAAATACATGAGAGTTTATACCAACACATTTACATGCAATAGCAGTCCATTTTTCCATTAACAAACACAATCTTCGACGGACGATAAGATATTGCTGGTTAAGTCCAATGCCGTTAAGAACAATACCTAGTTTGATGGATTTTGTTTTTCCAATCTTTGATTGCAGTTGTTGTTGCCAATCTGAAAGACATTTAAAGTGTAATTGAGGACCAAATTGTGTATAGCCCATTGATGCCACAATCACATTTTGCAAATTGTTAAATTATCAAAGTTAATGATTTAAAATGTTCGACATTGATAGAGGAGACAGTCGAAATGCGGGTCCTAATTTATAAAGTGTACAACCTTTAATTAAAACAATCGTAGAATTTAGAATGCATATGTTTCAAATTGTTTCAGTAAGTGTGACATAGATGCAATCACAAGTATCGTGTTAAGTGAGCGGATACGTCGACACATGCTAAGTTACACAGAGCAAAATTGATTCCACCGTTTGTTTCATTTACAACAATTAATTGCATATATATGCGGCTACGAAGTGGGATGCATTAAACATCGCACTGGCCCGTCCGAACGTCCTGAAGCTTGTATTTTCAAATCCTCGTTAACTACTGGCTTAATAATGCTCACACGTTCGCAGTTGAATGCCAACAATGTGTAAATGATCGTAAAGAAAGGAATTTGCCTGCGATGAATTTTGTAAGAATTGCCAGGTTTGGCTTTTTGTCTGTGTTTTTTTCATATGGAACATATGTTTATGTATTCAACTGCTCTTTAACTACTGGGTTTATATCGCTCAAACTGTCTAATAAATTACGCTAGTGTGTAGATCGATAAAGAGGGAATATGGGCAGGGACAAGGTGTGGTTGAATTATGGCTTTTTGTCCGTTTTTGTATTATAAAATATATAGTCTCCAAAGTTTGGCGTTTTCAACTCTTTTTTATAGGTGGATTTCGTTCAGACTTTAACAGCTAAATAACATCAAAGTGACTTCTTCACAGATTGTCGCAATGACGTTTTGTTTCAAGTGTTTTGACACAAATTAAAACAAAAAACAAACACTGTACACCACGGAGCGAATTACAACAAATGACGTGGACTTATACTGAAAACACAATTTCGTTTACCATAACTAATCATTAGAAATCTATAAAATTATAAAGCGTTACAAACGGTAAACGATTGAATAATTTGGAGTGTTTTCTTTACTATATATTGGATATTAATCCGAGGCATACAGGCAATCAGGAAAACGGAGTGGGATCTTTACATACACTCTGACATACACATACACGTATACGAAAAGCCTGTATGGTCGAGTGGTTTAAACGATAGCTTTTGAATCAAAAGGTCCGTAATTCGAGCTCAGGTGGGATAAACTTCTTTTCTTTCTTCAATTCTATTCTGGTTTTATACCGGCATTGTTAAGTTCAGATGCTCACATGTAACAATTTGAAGCATATTTGGCTGCGACCAGTTTTGACAGAGTTATTGCCCTTCGTCTGTGTTCTAGTATAGAATATATGAGTCCAAATATTTGGTGTACTAGATTCCTCTGTAACTGTTGACCATACTTCGTTCAAACTTTCACATCTGAATAACCTTAATATGCAAATGATCGTAAAGAAAGGAAATTTTGCTATGTCAAGACTAGGCTGCATTATGTCCTTTTGTATGTTTTTAAACATAACTAATGTATGCATGATAACCACAAATGTTTTGTTTCGGTTTTTCAACTGCTCACTAACTGCTTGTTTGATTTCGTTCAAACTTAAACATATACATAACGTAAATATTTAGATGATCGGAAAAGAAAGCAATTTCGGCTTCGACCACATTTTGCAGAACTATGGTCGTTTGTCTTTGTATCCTCTTTAAAATATATAGTCGATTAGCCTTTGTCACAAGCATGTGTCGTGATACATTTCTAGTTCAACTCACGATAACTTTGTAATGCCTCGTGTTCGTTTTCAGTTTTCCTAGTGTGCAATGTACATTTAACAAATGTCACAAGCAAATGTATCAGTAGAAAGCTATGTTTATACGTATAGATGATTTTACTAAGCTTTGTGGAAAAGCAGTCATAATGACGATGCATATTAACACGGTAAGCCGATAAGTCGAACCGGAGATTGTTGAAGATGATACTAACGTGTTATTTAGAGAGAAAATTATCAATTGTCTGCCTATTATCCGGTCGTAATCGATTGGGAAATTTCCGATGCGTTTAATTGGGACAATATTAGTATTGATATATACATACTGTTTGTAGTAATGACTTTGGATCCCAATGAATTATCATGAATTAAATATACGATGTGTTTAAATGCTTTTTTTAAATATAAAAAAATAACTACGTGCTTAAAGAGGCTTTCACTTCAGTCATTATATTTTGGTGGTGGTTGTGTTATTTTCACAAACCTTAAGGAGGAACAACGCCAGTAGAGGGTTGTATGTACATTTGAAGCGTGACATTTTCTTCGAAATATTGTTATTATATGTATAAATATGCAATGTGCGGTACATACAGTTGTTCAAAGGAGATCTCTTGAATGTACATTGTTTATGATTAAACGTCAAGAATATACGGTTTTATGAACAAGAAGAGCAAAAACCCTCAGGTACTGAGACCCAAAGGAATGTATCTGTTCTGAGCAGGTAGCGCACAAAAAACTCCCCTGCATATGGCAGCCATGTTTTTATTAACAAACCAAAATCATTACAAACTCAGTCCATAAATTATATCAACATTTTTGTAAATAGTATTAGCAAGTTTTAACATACGTGGGTAACACATATGATTTCTTGAGTGTTCAAATGGTTTAACTATTACCAGATACGGAAAACTGCCCCGCTTCATAGCAGCCGTGTTTGTCAGTTAATTGGAATCATATCTAAATAGGTGGAGAATCATTAGAACAAATGTGCAGACCAAGTTTCATGCATATTGGGCAACACACGTGGTATCAACAGCTTTTTATTTAGTTCGACCTAATGAACTAGTTTAAAAAACCACGTGATCCTTTTCAACACTCGGTCGAGATATCATCGGAAAAATATACTTACAAAGAAGATTTGTCAATTAATGTGGCACCTAGAGTGTTCAAAAGCTTTTTCTTCAATGTGCCTAGTGGCCTTGTTTGAAACCCCACGCGAACCAGTTTAAAACTCGTTTGAGATATAATTCGAGATCATATCATGAGCAGTTTTGATGCAAGTGTGGCCTGTAGATTGCTCCTAAGCTTTTTATTGAAGTTGACATAGTAACCTAGTTTTTATAATATTTTTTCATTCCACATGACCCAGTTTTAACTCAGCCAAAATATCATTAAAACAAATGCTTTGAACAATTTTTAGGAAGAGTGGGCAAGAAATGAGGCTTCCAGAATGTGTTTAAGCGTTTTCTTTTGTTTGACCTATTTAAAGCTATTTTTTACCCTTCGTGACTGACAATAGGTGATTACAAAACCTCACCACACGCACGTTGTGCTCAGGTGGGCTTATAATCTTCGTTCATTTACATCATGTTGCATATTCTTAGATGATGAATATAAAACATACTTACAGCTTCACAATCACAGAGATCTCTTTTGCAAGGATTGACTTGATCTTTCTTGGCCATTTTCGATGATTCTCCACTCGCATCAACTTTTTAATTGTTTTCTATTTTTTACTGGCTCTAATGTTGCGTTTGTATTATTTCTTTCTTCCGAGATCTATTTTGAAGCAGATAACAAACAACAATGATGATGGATTACCATGAACTGTCAGATGAACAAAGGCGTTGGACAGTTTAAAATGCATTAAAAAGAGAGGCCACAATGGTACAGCATTTTTGAATGCCGTACGATACGAGTAACGGAAAGGGGCGAGCATCACGGAAAGGGCGCTATAAGGTCGTTTCGGCCTTAAACCAAAATGGCCACGGATTATTACACCTTAGACAAATCGGCCTCAAGTCTTTTTTGCCCCAAATCTAAGACGTTTCGGCCCCAAAAGCATTGTCATTTCGGCCCCGATTTATTCAATCTTCTCTTCTGGTGAAATCTTTTTGAAAAGCTTAGAAAATGTTCTTATTTTTTATTTTATACATCTAATTGAATAAAATTCTGTTTTGGTTTAAATTGAAATTCATTTATTTATTATTAATATTATTATATATAACCTATAAATAGACGCCTTATACTATAACTTATTATTGTATTTTAAATTTCAGTCAACTCCATTTAGAAATGATTCAACTTAATTATATTTTTGAATACCGTACGATACGAGTAACGGAAAGGGCGAGCACTACGGAAAGGGCTCGTAGCGGAAAGGTGCCTCGGTCTTCGGAAAGGGCTAAAATTATTTATTTTTAAAGTTTTAAAGACATTTATTGGTATTTTCATAAATGAAACCTATGTGTTTTATGTGAAAAGAAAATTCCTTCCTGTCACCTATGCTCTACAACCACCCGACTTTACAGCGTCACATTGAATAGCTAGCTGTGTTGAAGTGTTGCTGTTAATCGATCAATTTCATTTCTTGTCATTCTTATGCACAATAATACAAAGTCAACCATTCATAATTAATAATAATTAACACCTACACAAAACCTAGCCCGATTATTCAGTTTCTCAAGTACATGTTAAATTGACACATACAGTTTGTAACGCGCTTAATATCTTCTACCTTCCACAATTAATTAGCGCCGTCTTTAAAAATGGAGGGCTCTATTTAAAAACGGATTATTGAGAATGAAAAGAGTGAAAGCCGAAGAATTTGAAGCATACGATAATATCACCTGTTAATCTTGATTTATGAAACTCATTTTCAAGTTTACAAAGAACTCAAACCTGTATTTGAAAGGTCTCTGAAAGTTAGATGTTATTGACAATAGAAATAATAATATAAATATCATTGCTAAAAGACGCCATTCATCACATAAGTAGTTAATTGAAACTGGCAGACATTATAACATTATAAGAAACACAATAATTTATACTTTATGTAATATTAACGATTTAGAAGACGAATATCACTTTTACTTAAATGTACGCTTTTTGTTACAAGAAAGATCCACATACACAACTACACACTTTTCATTAAGACCAAGTACCAGTATACATATTTTTTTTTAAATAATAAACATAAAACCAAGTCAAAGGTCATGCAAAGTTAATCATCACAATTAAATCGAGACATTGTCAATGTCTCAGACGTAAACGATAATTAATGTTTTGTCTTCATGGAGATCAAGCTTTCGCAGTTCTTTTAATGATGTCGACAACTTATGTTTTTTATTATTTCTTCATCACTGTTGTATTAATTGTCTTTTAGCACTTGGTGTTCTGGATCTTTCCGCTCTTTTTCTTTTCCGTTGGTGTGGTTTTTTGCCGGCTGTTGGTGTTCGTTGGACTGTCCTTGTTCCATCAGCCGATACTATTGTGTTAATGTTTTTCCCATAATCATTCAGAAATCTTCGTGTTCGCTTTTGTGGGGCTTCTTCTGTCATTGTTGCCCAGAAGCTGATGTCAGTCTTGTGGTGCTGGTATTTTTCTGCCAATCTGTAATTTCCTGTGTCGCGTATAGCTCTTACTCGTTCCTCCTGTTCACCTTTGACGAGGTTGTACAGCGTATCTATAAATCGTGGTAAATCTTGTTGTCGCCACTGTGTTGCATTTTTTAAAACATGATTTGCACTTTCACAATTGTTGTTTGTCCAACTCTTTGAAAGTTTTTCACGTCAAGTCGGTTTGATCACGTGTTCAATTAGTAAATGTTGAAGTTTTGTTTCGAAGTAATTGAGAAATGTTCGTTTGTTTGAATGCTGACTTTCTTTTTCTGTTATTTTCTTTTTTAGTTGGCTGATCCGGACTTTTAAGTACATGTGTAGATTGGTTGAAACACCTTTTGACAGCGTTTTTAAAGGCATATTCTTCATCAGTGCCAACAACCAAACTTTCAATTTATAAGTCCGTTAAATTATCCGCGATGTCGTGTAAAAAAGATTGGTAAGTCTTTGTGGTTGAGCTTTGATGTATTAAAGTAGGTCCAAAGCAAATTGGGTGATCATTGGTTGCTCTTTTAATTACAGATAAGTCCTTATAAACAGTTGGTGTTACATGAAACTCTCCAAGGTTGTATGTTTTGTCCATTCCTAATACAGTTCCGTTGTTCGTACAACAAAATCGTTTTATGTCCACGATCTGCTGCTCCGTGAAAAGCGTGATAACTGGATGTGGTAGGCCATGTAAATGTTTTACACTCTGAACATACTCGTGGGTTTTTGCCATTTCTTCTACTTTAATCACTTGGTCTGCCAGATTGCCCGTGCTAGTTCCATTATTACATTGCTTTGTTTGTTGGTATTTGATATTTCGTAGTTGCTTTTCGTTTCTTTGTTTGGAAAAATCATCATCTTCATTGTTGTTCAACTCCCTTTCAACTTCTTTAACAGGTCTGTGTTTTAGTTCATTTTGCATCTTTTTCATAACTTCCGGTTTTGTTCTTAAGTAATAAACGTTTTTTACTTCACTTTTCACCAATCCATGAACTGCTCTTCCCGGAAACGTTCCTATATATTCATTCACTGCCACGTCGCATTTTATTTCATCAACATTTGTATTCACTGTTTCAAACCACGTTATTCTCCGTTTGTACGTCTTATCTTTTTTCAGAGTGTGGTAAAACCGATGGACTTTGATTATGTCTGTTTGTTCAGGTTGGGGCGATATTGGCATAAATTCTCTCCTGTTTGCACGTTGTTTAAGGATACAGTAATCATTATCACGCTTTACCACGTTAACGAGTCTACCGTCTCTTTCGATGTACAATGTAGACGGAGTTCTTCCAGCAGTCCACGCCCCGCAATCATCCCAAAATTCAGAATGCTGTCCGAGTGCGCGTCGATCGACATTTTTTGTGTTGTTTACCACGAAGTATGTGTTCTCTTTTTTTCCGATTGGCACTTCGTCGATAACCGTGTACGGACATTTGAATATGTTTCGTATTTCCTGTATTCCCATGAAGTTTTTCAACGGCCCGGGCGTATATCCGGTATTAAAGTCAGAGTCACTGTCACTATCTGAAACGGGTTCAAAAGACGTGTTGCGCAACCCATCTGAGTCCAACGAAACTCTATGTACCGGTGTTGTCGGTTGACTGTTAGTTGGTGATGCTTCAAATATGGTCGACAGCTTATGGGTAAACTCTTCTTCTGATGGAGTTGATGCTCTCGGCGCGGGTGTGAGCGCCATAGAAGATTCAGGCGATGAATCGAACGCCGTGGGTTCATCAGTTGATGTGGGCGTAGTGTGTTTAGCCGTCGATGTACGCACCGTGGAAGCGTCCGATGATTGAGCTCGCGCCGTGGGTATTTCAGTCGATGTGCGCGTATGGTGTGGAGCCGATGATGAAAGCACTGCGGAAGTTATTGGGCGAGACAATGGTGGGAAGTCATTTCTTCTGTCCGCGATAACTGGGGAACTTCGAACGACATCGCTATACAATGGAGTTCTTGATGTCCAGGCTGCATTATGTCCCACTACAGGTGGCGACTTGCAATCTTCATCATGGATAACCAAAACTGCAGGTACAGTTATGTTATCTGGTTCTTCGAATACGAGTTCCACCTTCTCTTTTCGAACATTTCCCTGGACCAATGGAACACAGTGATTTGATTTCCAGGTTGTGTTGCGTATCTGACCTATTTTAACCTTCGATGGAGCGTGCATACTGCTCCACATAATTGCAATCACAGGCTTCTCGGGATCTACGAACAGTGGTTTGATAACTTGGTTAGTGTGCTTGAAGTTGTAGTTGTCTGTTCCGTTAACTGCTGGATACACAACATCGACCTTGACCTCGAGCACATGGGCCAGTGCTTTAATATGCCACATGGAAGCCCAGCAACGATCAACACAACATCCTATGCAGTCGTTGTTATAGTCTGGTGCCATTACTTTCAATTGGTTTATAAGCCCTATGTCTAACAAATTTGTCACGTTTTTCTACCATCTCAATGCAACATCTGTATCGCAGCTCAGTACTTCGGCTCTCATCCCCCTGCAGGTGTATGGAAAATGCGTTAAAAATGCAATTTCCGTCGCCGGTGCATTCAAGTGCTATCTTCTTGGTACAGTAGAATTCCGATGCAATAGCGTTAGCAACTTTATCTTGGATATGATTGTCAAAATTGTCATGAAGGGATACATTACAAGACACACCCCTTAACAGCAAACGTCCCGCTTGACGCCAACACGCAGCTGTTCTAATCCACATTGTGAATCTTTGTTCAGTCTGTGTAAGCCTTTGTCAAAGTCAAATGTTCCATCAGTGTTTGAACGACACGAGCAACAGTGATAAGCGAGCTCTTTTTCAATCCATTTCTTCCGTTCAGATTTGACGATCCTCTGGCACCGGAAATGACTCCATTTCAGACAGTTCTGAAAAAAGAAGGTCGTTTTGACTGACTGACTGACTGACTGACTGACTGACTGACTCTATAAACATCAGTTCTCCTTATCAACCTGATGCCTGTTGTCTGCTACTGTTTCTTATCATAATGGTATATATTACAATACATCATCAGCGGCCGAGCGCAGAATACTGCGCTTGGTTGGCCGCTAAAAACATTGTGGATTGCATCAAATTAAAGGTCAAATTCCGATTGTATTACAAAAAAATGCTATTTTTTAAAAAATATGTCAAGCACGTACACTTAACAAAAAATACGCTATTTCTTTATTTTATGTAGAATTTCGCAACATAAAGCGTTATATATAATAATGTTTTATTATTTCTTTCTGGCTGAGTAAAAAACCAAAACAAAACGATGTATAACATATAATATTTGTACATAATTTATAAAAAAGAAATAACGATACATGTGATGTTTTATAATTTTTTAAGTACGCGTGCCTTTGAACGTTGAGTTAAGCGAGAGATGCTTATTAAATTACACATAATTAAAAACTGATACTATTCTGTCAGCTTGATTTAAACATCAAGTTCCATCGCGCCAATATATTCATTGTTTCATGAAATTGTGTATAAAAGCAAAACGATTTAAATAATGTCAGAAACCCAGCTTTTCACATTAAATGGCCTTTAACATAACGCCAGCAGACCCGAATGAATTCACTTCATTTATTCCAATCAGGTAAATAACAAATTCAATTATAAAACAGGGGAATCTACACTGTGTATAAGCAACCTGCTGTGGTGATCCTAATCTTATAAGCTCAATACACAGGCACCTGGCTACTGTACGGGACAAATTGGATTTACTGCCAAACTAACTGATTTCATTTATTGCTAAATTCTTGTGTACATTTAAAATTAACAATGATTATGGATCAACATCACCGTTGCACATTTTTAATAAGTTCACAGTAATCTGTTTTTTAAATAGAGAAAGCCTATTTAAAGACGGCGCTAATAAAGAATAAAGTGTGAATAGTCTGGATAAAGCTAAAAAATTATTTGTTTGCCCTAGAATCTGATATATATTTATGTCAAACATATATTCCACATGTAAATTCAAAAGTTTTAATTGATAAATATTTTTTTATGGTAATTTAACAGATATCCTAGAGTTTGACAAGTATCTTGACTCTCTAGATCTTACAAACACAGAAAATACAAACGATATAATATCGTGATTTAGAACACAACAAATGGATGTAAAATCAAACCTAATTGTTTTTTATTTTTCAAGCTAAGTTTTGTAAGAAATAAATGGGTTTGCACACTTTCTCGCCTGGTAATGATATAAAATTCAACTCGTCGGACAAATTCAAAAACACAATGACACTTACCTATAGTTTCTGTCACAACCGTACACTGCGCAAAATGCGGGTCTCTGTGTTGATGATATTTAAACACAATACTTTTGTTGATGATTATTTAATTACTAAAGACACTCGAACGATGTTTGAAGTATCGCTAGTTATCAGATAGATAGAGATAACAAAAATAATCGGCAAACGCCGCGCGCCGACCATAACATTTTAAGCGTAGACGTAACGTCACTTCCGGTCGGGCGCCATTTTTTAGTTGATGCCAACGGGTAGATCGCGTTCTGGTCCATATAAATGTCGAATCTCGGCGAAAGTTACGGTCCAGTTTTCGGGGGTTGTCGGCTCTTTCGGCCCCAAGCTCTTTCGGCCCAGTTTTTTCCAGGCTTATTCGACCCCAATTTCAGGCTCATTCGGCCCAAGTACCAGGCTTTTTCGGCCCCATTTATTATTTGAATTAATCGTTGCAAATATGTTGGTCGAAACTCTTTAAAACTATGGAATATTGTTTAGTAAAGTAATAAATTATCTTTATTGAGGGTTAATGCATTTGAAAAAAAGATTCTATTGTCTTTTGCTTCAGGTATATCGTCGTCGAAATGAGAATAAATAGATACAAGAGTATGAGACGGCTTTGAAAATAAAACAA
>VMBQ01010602.1:6995-27875 GCA_007657795.1 Dreissena rostriformis | reverse complement strand
GCTTATTTTGTCTTCGAAGATGCAAGTTTGTAACATATTTTATACACGTTAAATGTAAGAAAACCTTTTAAAGATATGTCTCATATTTCACATTATCATAGTACATATACACTTGCTTTCAGAATAAAAACCATATCAAATATAACCTTTTTACTTCATGGTTTAGATTTCGGAAGTTTTAATAAATACTTGTTTCGATTTCAACGCTTGTTATGGACTAGACGAAATATTGTGGGTGTCGGTGATTTATTAGATTTTTTTATTCCTAAGTAACTTTTCATTTTCAAATTTATAACTAACAACGCACTTAGTTTCTTAAACACACACACTTAATGTAAATTGCCGAGTTGTATGTACTTGTTAACGATTACGAGACTATCAAACTAGAACGGATTAGATATGTGTGTTTATTTATGAATTCGATACAAGGGAAATTAGGTTAGCTTAGTTTTCGATTCGATTTGTAAACATTTATATTAAACGCATAATACGCTCTTCTATTAATGATAACAGAACTAACCATTTACGTATAATTCGTTTTTAACATTAGTCGTGTAGTGTCTGCAGTTGTTAGTTTGATTATATTTAAACGTGTACATGCTCTTTAAGTGAAAGTATCAATTTTAAGCTGTGTTATGTATATTCCACGATATATGCAGATTGCTTTTCTTGTTTACACACACATATATAAACACGCACGCATGCACACACGCAAGCATAAAAAAGGCAATACAAGTTAGTGGTGCATATCTTCTTATGTCAGTACTTATATATATATATATATATATAATAATTAAGTTTGTTTATTTCACTTTGCATGCGTTTACGTTAATTCAGTAAGTACAATTTATTTATATCAGATACAGCGTCGGGTTTCTTTTAACATTTTAAGTCGAAAAGGTACACTGTGAAACTTAAGTTTTCATTTGTATTACATGCCGGAATAAAAATAAAATGCGTGCATATACCAGACACAAGCGAAAAAAAGAAGTATTCTGCACTAAGCCGCGCAGTTTGAACGAAGTTATTAGATGGCTTTACTTGTATCTGCCTCTACTGTTTTCGACATACATTTGAATGCAGTAAACATTATTGTTTAGCATAAAATATAATAAAAATTATGCAAACGGTGGCCTTTGTCGTGCAGACACGGAACTGATAAAAGGTATCAGTACTTATCTATGAGTAAGATGGTTTGCTTGCATAGTCTCCAACGTTCTAATCAGAACAGGATTATGTATAAGTAACTGATATGGACCGATATATGTTCCCGTATAAATGAACTTTAAAATTCTGCCCTGATGGGTCATATTCGGTGATTGCTTGTCGGGCTGTGCGTATTGAAGTTGTCTACCATATTTTGTATATGTTCTTCATTACAATTGTATTCATTGATGCTCATGGTTCTTTTTCAAATCGCGATTTTAGACTGATGTCTGAGCCGTAAACTAGAATGGGTGGTGAGTCGAGCAAGACTAAAGATGAAGAAAACAAAAGTAATTTTCGTTTTTAGTTTTGTTGTCAGTGACATTTCAACTTTATATTAAACACAGGTCTTATATAATGTTCAAATAACTATATCGCATAGCGTCATAAGTTTGACAATAAACAGCAACACTGATTGCTTAGTTTAATTGTAAATGATGCATGTAATATTATTGAACACTCAAAACAATTATCATATAAGGTTTTGTCCATTTTTTGCTTTATCGAGTTTTTCCTGGAAACAAACATGTTTCATGATTGACCGTATGTTTTACTATTTCTAGAACCAGAACCGACAATATCTGCATCTACAACAAGGAAAACGTTCAATGAAACTGTACCAAAACAAGCTTCAAAAGGTATATTTTGCAATTAATATTTAAAAGTATACACGTAAACTTATAGTATTGTGTTATTAATATAACATAATGTATTCAGTATCCTCTAATGGTTGTATATTTTTAACATGACTTAGTTTTGTCATCTCCATAATGTAACTCATCATATTGACGGAAAAAAAACATCATGTAACATGTAAAAACTGTAAAGTAAATAATGCAAATTGTCACCTCGAATAGTATGCCATTGCACCGCACATAACACGAATCAAATGAAACAATTATGTCTAAGCGAATGTTTGTCATGTACATAATTGTGGATCGTAGATAATGACTCGTGCTGTTTTTTCTTGTAAACAGCGATTCCTATTAAATAAATCAATACCAAATCTTTATGTAAAATAGGCTTAAACATAGGATTGACGTTTAAATATGACATGCACAATATTTCAAACTGATACATACAAATGCTCGTTGATATTTAAAAAAAAATAAACAATATCAACACAATATTTTCATTACTTTTTTCTGTAATTGTACAGTCAGTATCTTCATCTGCAAATAGAGCTGCATTGAGAAAAGATGCACCAAAACCGTCTGTAAAATTCTAACTATAAATGCAGTTAGAAAAAAACAACAACATGTGAATCTTTTTTTAAATACGATTTGCCGTACGTCGGAATGCCCAAGAAATGACACATTTTTAGTACATGTATTAACATGCTTACAAGTGATAATAATGGAGATGTGTATTGATTGTTATATTATTACAAGACATATATTGATATAATATCCGCGCAATTTGGCGCAAATGTATTTACAGGAGGTGTACCAATGGACGTAGCTTGTTTTACTATTGCAGAAGCACACAATGTACACAGTCTGTGGAGCACATTACTGCAACAGTTCTCAAGTGATTTTAGTTAAACTTTTAGTATGTAATTCATATGAAGTGTAGATGTGCAAGAGACATGTTTCTATGAAGTGAAGATGTGGAAGATATATGTTTCACACGCGCGGATCCACTAAATAACGACTAATGTACTCTTGAACCAATTTTATGGCAGAATCATACAATGTACTATGTTTTTTAAAAGATTTTCATCACCATGAAGTGTCGATTGGATGGGAAAAAAAAACTTTCATGCGCAATGATCCCCCTAAACATTAGGTTTGCGTCCTTTTACATAAACATGTTTATGGAAAATGCATAACAGTTTCCAAGTTTGTAGAGCAAAGGTGATTCAATCGAAACTTGCAATATGTCAACACAATTCATTTTAGATTTGCTAGACATACCTTTCATGCGCAGAGATCCATTAACTCCTGAGTTATGTGCAATTGAACTTAACCACGAGAATTTCTGCCTTATAATATGTTATTAGTTTGTATAGCAAACCAATCCTTAATGTCCCATTCGATTGAATTTACATTATGTCATTACCTTGAAGTGTGCAGGCGCAAGACTAAAAATGCATGCGGAGTAATCTGCTTAATAATACTTGTGTCCCATCTACCATACCCTCGGGCATGGCTACCATGACTGTGGCAAATCATGGCGGGGGTACAACTCACGTGTGTGACTTAGCTCTAGTAATCAAGTGTCAATCTTCGTTAACAGATGACGGAGCAGTTGGAGGCAGAAGTTTGGGGCGCAAGTCAATACGTGATTTAGGTATATATTAATTCGCTAAGCACGGGAAAAATGACTAAATTTTAATCGATAAAGGTTTTTAA
This sequence comes from Dreissena rostriformis, assembly GCA_007657795.1. Classification (NCBI taxonomy): domain Eukaryota; kingdom Metazoa; phylum Mollusca; class Bivalvia; order Myida; family Dreissenidae; genus Dreissena; species Dreissena rostriformis. The sequence goes on along the minus strand of VMBQ01010602.1, from coordinate 24,315 downwards.
ATTGACTTATGGTAAGGATGTCCTTGACTAGGTTATGCAATTATATTCGTGTTGAATAAAACAACCTCTTCCAAATTACAATTTTGGATGTATCAATTAATTAGTTTCTAGTCAATTAAGTGAACTATTTAACTTTGAGAGGAAACTAAAGCTACTAGTATACATGCTTTATTTGGTTGTTTTTTATCTATGTTTTGCTTCAAACGTTGTTGAGTTTATATTGGTGTTTGTTTTGGGGAATGGTTAAAAAGAATGAACCTACATAAATAACATGTATCAAGTAGCGTCAGTACGATGAACATGCGTGTATTGCATAGATGCTCATCTTACGTAAATCGGGAAATGTGTCAAATTTACGTAATACGTAGTAACAACACAAACTATATTGAATACCCCGATATCCGAATGCCTTCAGAAGAGTTGAAAAAAGTATTTTAACTATTACACACGTTTTCATTATACATATGAACATGATGAGAACGATTATTAAACATAGACTGAGACTGTTGGTAGTTGGTTTGTTAACAGATCTGCTTTAATGAATCACTAACAAAACAGTATATTGTCGAATAAGTCTTGACAACATTTTAATCTTCAATTGTTATACAATTTTCAAACGAAAACGTTTCGTTGCTATATCAAACTGTATCGATGCTTGAACAATATTTTGTTTATGTTTTAGAGCCTGTTTTGTGCGTGTCTAGATCAGCGAACAAACCTGTTTTGGGTAAAGCTGCAACAAAACCAGAACTCGAACCAATACAACCCAAACAAAAGAAAAAAGGTACAACTTAAAATGTTATGCCAATTACATGTGAATGCTTTACGCACAATATGTAACAAATGTTGATTGCAAACACATGACATACACATGACATACACATGACATACTAGATTATTTGTATAAACATGTTGTGACGTTGTAGATTGCGGATGAATTATTAATGTAATCAAATTGGTAATGTTAGTACGATATAAATATGTTTGTATTTATAATATAAACATATACACATATCGTAAGCAGATGACGGAGCAGTTGGAGGTAGAAGTTTGGGACGCAAGTCAATAAGTGATTTAGGTATGTATAAATTCGATTCGCAGGACGCTAAAATCCGATTGTTGAAGTCGAATCAGGGATAAAGTTTCTCTTGAGATAGTGAATGTCCTGATTAGGTCCAAACATTACATTTGTGTAGAATAAAAAAACTACTTCCGAATAATACATTTTGATATATCAATAAATTAGTTGATTGTAACAGTTAAATAATAAGTTTGATAGAAAACAAAACACATTACTTTGCATAATTTAGTTTTAATATGATTACATATATTTTGTAATTATAATATACAAGCATATACATATCGTGAACAGATGACGGAGCAGTGGGAGGAAGAATTGTGAGAACCAAGTCAGACGTTGATACAGGTATTATACTTTTTTTGAATTCAGAGCAACCCAATATTACAATATTATAATTTAACTCACTTCCATTTGAGTCAAACATTAACCCTTATTCTTTTTAAATGAAAAACTGGGTATGATTAAAATATATATATACGTTAATTTAAAAGGGTCTTTTCAATTTATTAATTGTTTTGAAATGAAAACTAAAACTACAATAGCACGCGCTATAATTATAGTTATGTTTTGTGTTATTAGTTGTTTTTATTTTCCGTGGTTGTAGTGTTGTTAATGTTGTCTTGTTCAACTTTTGCTTGTGTTTGTGTTTCTTTTCGTTTTTGAAAGTGTGAAACGAATTAATGTACAATAAAAAAAAAACTATGAACATTCGTATTTTGTTCATAGCTCCTTTTATGTAAATTAGACATTGTGCAGATTGTAAATAAGTGTTTTCTGTCTGATTCTAGACATCGAAAGCAGATTGTCCTTTGACGATGATGACTTTCATCGCACCCGCAAAGGTAAACTGTTTACAGTTGTCTGACCAATTTCGCTGGTTCTTAACGGACATGTGCAGACATATTTTATTCGGTGTACACATTTACCAGTTATTGCATACTAAAACAATTTTCAGACGACTATAATGTATAATGAAGCCATATTTGCGCCGATTTCTATGCTATCATGTCATATAGTTTGGTATCGGTTGGACAATATAAAAATCACTTATAAAAGTTTGTTTTTCCTTTGCTGGGTTATTACTTTAAAAGTACATATCGGTTAACTTTGCGTAAAAAGCACATATTTGCTGATACGATAAACACTACACTTCTGCTTAATTGATCAATCAAGAAGAATGACACAAGAATCATATAATCATGTATGAAGTGCATTGCACAAGCATTGCTTTTATACGTTACCATGTTCATAAAGACGGCATAATTTACGCACATTAACATTTTAAAAAATGTACATGTTTAGATCATATTGTAAATATTGATATACGCATACTTGTATTATAAACTACATGTATTTTAATTTAGACAGTTGGGGTGGATTATATTTTCACGACGACGTTTGGCTTGATAAGAAGAAAGGTAAGATCCGAAAATGATTTTGTTGAATTATTATAACTACTCGTCGGTCAGTTTCTTTAACTTAGTTAAGACATTGTGTACATCACCGAATTACTTTAAAGTTAATGAACGTTGACTGTATGAAATAAAACTCAAATGAAAACGTTTTTTATAAAGCGTGTTACATAAAGTTATATCAGTAAGAAGACATATTTAAGTATTACAGTCATATATATATTAAAGAAAAAAATAAAGGCTCTTACTTGCACATTAATAAAGATAGTTGCAGTTGGTCTTGTTTAAGTTTTATGATTTGTGTTAATACATTTGTGTAATGTATCAGTGTGAAAGTGGTTTATGTTAACAGCGCATACGAGAGGCAAATTAAAGGCGGATACAACGGTAAGATGATTACCAAAATATACACATATTAAAAGCAATTAGAAACCCGTAATTTAGTAAAATGACTTCGTGTTGTTATTTGTTTGCTATTATCATATTAATTTAGCACTTGTTTGCTCTTTTTCCGTAATGATTTGTTTAGAAGAAACCTATTAAATGTTGCATTGTTATTTTATTATTCCAAAACGACGCTATTACATTTTCGTTATGTTTTAAATTATGTGGTAAAATATTGTATTGCATGAACACTTATTTTAATATATAGTTCAATGCAATGTCTGTACTGTTTGTACCAATGGAGAAGCGTTGTTTGGTCGCCCATACACTTTTCGTTCGCTCTGGAATGACTCTTTACATTTTAGGTAATAACATTAAAAGGAAAACGGGAGAAGGCGCTTGTATGCGTGTCCATAGATTTTGGAACTACTTACAGTGGATATGCATACTCCTTCAAATCTAGCCCCAATGACATAATTGGGAGAGGCGGTGGACAACAAATTAAGGTAGACGGATGTTCTCTTACGGAACAATTTTGCACATCTCACAATCCCTCGATTTTTTTTATTGATTTTTTTTAAATTGATTATCCAGTGACATACTGTTATGTATACTGTTAAGTAACATTATAAATAGGTATATAATAATGCGGAGAAAATATAATGCAATGTTAACCAGAGACGTGCGTGTTTATATACAAATCGCGTATACATATAACATTGTTACACAAATACAGATACTCACACCAAGGCTAAATTTTATGAAAATGATAAAACTATACACAATTTAAAAGGTGAAATATTAAATAGTGTAAATAACATTGCTATTGTTCAATTCCTTCTGTTGTTAAAATAATTAATTTGCGTCGTTTAAGATTATATACGATTCAGTAAGCCAAACAGTATTTTGATACTGACTGATAATTGAGTTATGTTCCTGTTTATTCAACACACGTGTATTAAAACTAATATGCGTTATACATACTAACGCTTCAAACAATGTATTTATTCAATTTAAATCAGTCAGTATATATACAAGCTAATGTCGTGAATATTATTTTATTGTTTCCGTTACGTTACAAATAAACCTTTGTTTGACATATACCTGAAATATCCTTTACTTAGGGACACTATGAAATACACATTAAGTAGCGAATTCGGGTTTTAGCACACCTTTTTCCCCGTATAATATGGCTTTGCTTCAATTTAGGTATTCCGTTGTACACGTGTTGGAATGCCATATTTATATTTACTATTTATTTACATTTTACAAAACTTTGGCTTTCGATCATGAACTTTGTGTTGTATAATGTTGTCGGGAGAAAAAAATCCCAAATCATGCGCTGCAATTAATAAGTGTTGATTCTTTGCAGCAACATCTACTATTTCTATATATTAGTAACTGTATTCTTTTTATCGCTATTTTCGTATATCCGTAACTTAAGAAACATACTTATCATAACATAAACGTGTATTTTGAAACTACTTTTCTTAATATTTTATAAAACAGGACCTGATATAGGTTAAAATGATACGCATTATTGACCCAAAATACGCCTTGATTGCGTTCTTAAAATTGGTAGGCATTTTATCTTAACTTGTTCATCTCATTTCATTCAGACGCCGACAGTAGTTCTTCTTGACCCTCAACAGAATATGGTTGCCTTCGGAGATGTGGCCAAAACTAAATATCAGCAGCTGGCGAAAACAAAACAACATAAGAGCTGGTATCTATTTGAACGATTTAAAATGGCTCTGTTCGTAAGAGATGGGGTACGTGTTTTGAAAGTATCTTTGGATCATGTGTTGCGTTTGATACTGTTATTGTCTTGACAAATAATTAATTTAGGGTCTACGCAAGTGATAAACAGCAAACCTTAACACTGTTTTTCGCATTAAGTTAACAAATAATTAATATTTATAATAAAATACGACACAAATGAATGCTTCCGTCGGTGTTAATAGTTTGGCTAATGGATGATACGGTAACGTCTTTGCCAGTTTCATTAGTGTCAGTTATACCTTGAAGACATGGTAAAGGTTTTAGTTGTTTTCTTCCAGCCACTAGACAAAGATATCATCATCGAAGATGTTCTGGGAAAGAAAATGAAAGCTATTGACATTTTCAGTCTAGCTATCAATTTCATTAAAACGGAAGTTATGAATACTCTTACGGACAAAGAACACATGAAAGACATTGACATAAACAGTGAGAACGATTTGCAGTGGGTACTTACTGTTCCGGCAATCTGGAATGATCTTTCAAAGAAATTCATGAGAGATGCTGCAACAAAAGTAAGATCCAATCTTTAAAATAAAATAATTGTATTCCTTTGAGCGAATTTGTATGTGAAAATTGAATGGCATTTTAAGCATTAGTGTATGTAAGGGTGTGGTTTGGTGCACTATAAAGTATAGTCTCCTGTGTACACTTTCAGTGATCTTGTTATATTGCAAACCAAGTAAAATAATACTTGTTTAAAAATACAACAATATGTTTTCGTACATTAACTGACCGCCTTGTATTAATTCATGAGAAGCACATATATACGACAGTAAAGATGTGTGGATACTGGGCATTATGCATTAGCTTGACACAGTTATCTTGTTAATTTAAGGACCAATTGCAAGTCTTCATCTATTCAAACATTTTCGTGTTTATCATTAGTTGATGAAACTCATGTACGGTTTCAATACCCTCATGACTCGTGAAAGCATGTTTCATAAGTGCTTTTATCAATGCCGCGAGCAACATTTGTGTGATTTCATACTTCAAAACAATCCCACTACGAAACTCGAATATCAAGTTCCTATAATATATCCTTATATTGTGTACAATTACATCAGGCAGGCATTCCGGACGAAATGCTGACTCTTGCACTGGAACCCGAGGCTGCATCATTGTACTGTAAAGAACAACTCGGAATGAGCAAACTGCCCTCCGGTCATCGCTATATGGTCTTAGATCTTGGAGGTGAGTTTGTGAATTTATTATACACGTAAGAATATATACAACATTTCTGATTCATTTACTTTACTTGAGTGTTCAATTCTTAATATATATATATATTAAGCTGGTCCCTTAATATGTATAGGTGGCACAGCAGACATTACCGTCCATGAGGTAAATCATGATGACACATTGTCGGAGATACACCAACCAACCGGGGGAGACTTTGGTGGGACAAATGTGGACAATAAATTCATAAGCATGCTTGTTCAATTATTTGGCGCAGGACACTGGCAGAAATTTAAGCAAAATTTCATGGATGAATACATTGATTTCATGCAGAGTTTTGAAACAAAGAAACGACACTTCGACAGTAGTGCGCGCATGACACTACGATTCCCTGTACAACTAAGAGAGATGTATGAAAGGGACGTAGGTGAAACTGTTGAAACCACTCTAGCACAAACGCCGTTTGCCGGGAAACTAGAATTTAAAAATGACAAACTAATAATTTCCGTTCGATTGGCAAAGACGTTTTTTGATGAAACGATTGATAAAATCGATAAATCTATTGGAGATTTGTTAAAAGAAGTGACACCAATCAACCATATTTTACTGGTCGGTGGATTTTCTGAGTCGCCATACCTACAGTCTGTACTGAGGACCAATTTTGGTGATATAGTGATTGTTCCACAAGAACCTTCATCAGCAGTGCTGCATGGGGCGGTCATGTATGGCCACAAACCATTGGCCATAGCTGCGAGGGTATGCAAATATACATATGGGATTGCCCGAGTAATGAAATTTAAACAACACCATCCTCCTCACAAAAAGATTCAAATAGGGGGCATTTCTTATTGTGATGATATCTTTAATAAACATATTGAAATCGGAACAAGAATAAGCGTGGCTGATGCAGATAATGTGAAGGCTCATGAATATTTCCCGACACTTTCTGACATGAGACAAGCTGTCCTAGAGGTCTACGCGAGTCCCAAGAAGAATCCAAAGTATGTAGATGAAGATGGCTGTCAACTTGTAGGGCTATTAAAAATGGATATCGATCCACAGGGGGATATATACGCGAAAATCCTCGTGAAGTTGATGTTTGGTGGTACTGAACTGAATATTCAGGTCACTGATGTGAAGCAAAACATAGTAACAAACGCAAGTGTTGATTTTCTAGGATAGAGATTACATAAATATAAAAGTGACACTGTCATACAAATTCGAACATTTTTGCGTTATGTTTTCGATTAATACATTAAGGTATTATCTTGCTAACGCATTAAACAATACAAATTAAAACGAATGTTTTAAATGCAGAACAAATTGTATGATTGTGACCATAAAGTCAATATGGCACATGTGTGTAACGTTGGTATTGGATTTATCACAGTAATTGTATATACATATTTTGACGAGTTGAATAGGCGACCATCTTTGTTGAATGGTTTTACATTTCACCGAACGTGTTTAAGGCGGATTTTCACTGCTACACGATATTGAATACAAAAAGTCATAGGAGACATCTGCAAGGAGTTGAGCGTTTATGAAATGTTCACATATGTACTACATCTTAAATTTATTGTAATTTTCAGTATTTCTCATGTATATGTATCTGTCTATTGACTAGTATACTTTAATATACTCTATTGACTCGTATTACAATCATATTTCATAGTTTATCTTAGGGATCTTAAAAGTATGTGTTAGACTTAATTGGAGGTTTGTACGTGTAGCTTGTGCATTTTTAAACAATAATCAATATAAGAGCTTTGCTCAGTTGCAAATAATGTTCGAATGCATTTGTGTTTATTATTATGTGAAACAAAATAAGCTCGCATTAATTTATAATATTCAGACGTGCATTGGTGGCACGAAATCTATGTGTATGATTACCTATGTTCGAAAATACAAAGTGGATAAATTCATCAAGGATTATCAATATGCGTAATTATCCCAGACATTCGTTAATAATCAAATACTTATGATTTATGATTGGCGTCCCTGTTTACGCATGCTTAATTGTTAAATTACAAAATATAAGGATCCCTTAATATGTGTAAGCATGCAATTTGTTTAACCATCCCTTCGAAATAACTCATTTATACTTCTGATATTGTTGATATTTAAAATTATCATTTGCGACGATTTCTGGTTAATGTTGATATGTAATATGTATTAAAACAGATATAATGAAAACTCATACTTCTGGTTCTAGTTTTATCCGTGATTGTTTGAGTATAACTTCCAAGTTGCAGTGGATGTACCTTCACGTGAGTAATTGAGTGATAATTTATTGACGCATATGATTTCCATTGTAAATTATTGTATTGTAGTCAGCAGCGTATTGACGAAGAAATAAACAAATGGTATCTGAGCTCTATATACATTATAATAAAACATGATCGGGGCAAATAAGTCCGTACTTTCGTCTGTCAATAAGTCACTCGTCTTATGCACAACTCAAGAAGAATTGCAACGATTGAAATGAAACTTCATTTCTTATCAATTTTTAATGAAAGAGAAGATTGCAAGAACCATAACATCTTCTGTGTGAGTTTAGAGCTATTGCACTGTAGTCACTTTTATTGTGAGGATCATAACTCCCTTAATATTTAAGTTATTATGCCCCCCTTCGAAGAAGAGGGGGTGTATTGCTTTACACATGTCGGTCTGTCGGTTGGTCTGTCGGTCGGTCGGTCGGTCCGTCCACCAGGTGGTTTCCGGATGATAACTCAAGAACGCTTACGCCTGGGATCATGAAACTTCATAGGGACATTGGTCATGACCGGCAGATGACCCCTATTGATTTTCAGGTCACTAGGTCAAAGGTCAAGGTCACAGTGACCTGAAGCAGTAAAATGGTTGACTGGAAATAGGAAAATGGTTTCCGGATGATAACTCAAGAACGCTTACGCCTGGGATCATGAAACTTCATAGGGACATTGGTCATGACTGGCAGATGACCCCTATTGATTTTGAGGTCACTAGGTCAAAGGTCAAGGTCACAGGTCAAGGTCACAGTGACTGGAAATAGGAAAATGGTTTCCGGATGATAACTCAAGAACGCTTACGCCTGGGATCATGAAACTTCATAGGGACATTGGTCATGACCGGCAGATGACCCCTATTGATTTTCAGGTCACTAGGTCAAAGGTCAAGGTCACCACCCCCACCACCACCACCACCTCCACCACCACCATCACCACCACCACCACCACCACCATCGTTGTTCACAGTGACAAAACACGTATTCACACAATGGCTGCTACTACAACTTATAGCCCATATAGGGGGCATGCATGTTTTACAAACAGCCCTTGTTAAAATACAACTTTGTATTTGATAGAGGGCATTCTGACGAAGTGTAGAAATTGAACGAAAACGAACGAAAATGAAAAGTACCACGATGTTCTAATCATTATTTGTTTAGTCATTGGCCTTAACTTATTTTCGTATGGTTCCTTTCTTGTGTGGAGCATCACTCTGCGACTTTTTAAGGTATTCTTTGGAGCGTTACTTTTTCTTCAGTTTTTCGAGAATAATTGACCTTTGTAAATATTTTATGTTAAACGTTTACATTTATAGACATTTAATGGATTTAAATTAAATTGTATATACTGATAAAGGATATTGAGTGGAAGTACAGAGTACAATAACTTTAACTCTTTTTATAGTAGTGTGTGACTTATTCCCTTTGTTATTTTTTTGCAGAACATAACTATTGACTGTAATTTTCCTGTGCGAAGCATAACTTAATAAATATTAAATGGATTCAAATGCATCTTTTAGGTAGAGTTTAATAACAGAGGAAACAGTTACTTTACCCATTTCGTCAATATTAACAAAGGAAGTGATTGCCCTTAATTACTTTTCTTGTATACGCTACAATTCAACTACAAGTTAATGCATTAAGACCAACCTGTATAGGTCTCCAGGGAACATGTTGAGTAAGTGCAGAGTGCAAAAAAAAACGCATTCTCTTCGGTGTTTGCGGAGCCCTTGATGTTTTTCACAGTTCAATTATATATTGTTATTTTTCATGCAGATAATAACTCAAAAAGTATTCAAAGAATTCAAATGAATCTTCACATTACTACAATACATTAAAAGAGAAGTGCTGAGTACGATTAACAATCACTCTTTCTTTAATATGTATGGACTTCTTTTGCAAAAAAGAACAATAGGTAATGAAAATGATAGTTGCCCTCTATAACGCGAATTTCTCCAGTTCCAAGTTGCATTCCGTTATTGGTCGTTTTCGTTTGTTTGGATCCAGTATGTTTTTTGAAATCATCATATTGAAATGATCTGAGGTGACGTCAAAATGAAAGAAGATGACAATGACAAGATATTGAGCGGAAACAACGTCAGATATCAAAAATATGCATTATTGATTGGCGTTATTCAAAAAAAAAAATCATACTTGAAAGTACGCCGTGAAATGGTACCTTAGTATAAATAGTGTCCGTTTAACAGCGAGTATATGCAATCTTACTATAATAACCAAAACAGATAAACAACACTTGAATTAAAGTTCATAATGAGTGGTACCACACAATTGACGAAGTTAGACTTGTATACAATTACAAGTGTTTTTCGCATGTTCCGTTGAAAAAATATATACAGTATATGTTTATGCAATAAATACGAGTAAACGTGTCGGTATCAGTTAAACGCTGTCGTTATAAATTTATTTGGAGTAAACAAAATTATATTCATCGTACCATTATAAAATTTCGTTAAATATTTCATAAAATAAAGTTAACACATGAACAATCAGTGTTCCATATAGCAATAGCCAAAATTTCAACGCTAGATGTGCTCTGGTTACATAGATTTAACAAGATATAAAATGCCCTTTTTTATTTTTGTGTGGCAAAATATATTCCAGTTTATTTTCCCGCAACGATATCTAATCATACTACACACGAACACTAAATTGGTACATGAACATGTGTTGAATATAATGTACCACAAAAAAAATAAAAAAAGAGCATTCGGTATCTTGTTAAATCTATGTTACCAGAGCACATCTAGCTTTGAAAGTTTTCTATTGCTATATCGAACACTGATTTTTTATGTGTAACCTTTATTTATTTTTTTTATTTAACGAAATGTTCGTTGATTTTGAGCATTATAAGGGCTTTAAGCAAATCCAAAGGAAAGTTTGGTAAGTTGAAAAGAAAGTTTCCGAACATTTATTATGATGACTGTTACGTAGGATATCGTTGTGATTTTGATAGTAATATTACTAATAAAAATAATATGTCTATTGGAGATGATCATGAATCGTGTAAGCGGAAGTATCACTATGGAGACCATTTAAAAATAAGGTAAAATATCAAACAAATTTACTAAAACTACGATTACTAGTTTTGATATAATTGTTTAAATAAAGAACTTCTCCAAAAATCGGTGACTCACACATATGTCCGATAATACAACAAATTTCCTTAAACGTATTCCCTTTAAAAAAATATAATATTTGGAACAATCATAAAAAATTATAATATCAAGAAAAAAAAAGTCAGGTAAAAAAATAGCGCATTTTCTGGGACTTGATTGATAGATATATTTGCACCTCAAAACGTCCATGTATATATGTATAATCGAAACATTACTTTATTAACAATTGCAAAGGCGAGTTAAAAACAAAACTACATTTCATGAACTATGTGTCATTCATATAACTTGTGAGCCATTCCTGTATTCCTACCATTTGCTGCATGATAAAGAATGACCTACATTTTACCATTATTACATTCGCCATCGTAGCTATCAACTGTAAACATTATAGCTATCAAGTTCATCGACATGTAACCAAAATTTATGAACTTTAACCGGTTTTGATGATAACGTTTATGCCCACTGCTTTTGTTTTCAACAGATGAACTTAGTGAAATAACGACCAAAAGGTAATTGTTATTGTTACATTTTGTAATTACAACTATTATTGATAGTGTGACCGTTTTGATATCACGATTTTGAAGTTATAATAACCGATACGCATGTTTTTAAAATTGCATGTGGATATAAAATTACAGTATGCTCTAACATATAGATACCGACACCGTATACACATACACTGACATTGAACTGATTTCCGTGTTGTATGTATATTTTTTTTTTGTAAAGTAAATTATCAATGGATCATTTTAAATGTTTAAAATGGAAATTTAGTGTGATAAAAACGCACGTTTTTTCAAAGCGTGAGGTTATATTGTTTTATAATAGTTGTGGTTTAGAATCACAATAAATATACTGAAAAAATATAGTAAAAAGGTCAATGTTTAGATTTTCAATGACCTCCATTTGCTTGTCTTAGATGTCATAGATGAGAAACAAAGCTGACAATACCAACAGACATGGGTAAAGCTTCAAGCAAATCCGCAGGAAAGCCCGGTAAGTTGAAAAAAAAATGTCCAAGCATTAAAGGGACTTGTTCACAGTTTATCAAAATGAGAATTTTTCAACTGTTTGTCACAGATTCAAGAAATAAATAAACAATATACATCATTGTGATACGTAGTTTTCATACACAGGTGAGTGTATTTAAATAATGATAATAACTAAAGATTTCAATCAATGATATCAATGATAACTTCGTTACTAAATTTCTTCTGTATAAAGGGCAGAAGATTATTCTCACATGACTTGTGTTATGGGCAGAGGAAAAATAGTTCTAAACAGTTGGTATTAATTGCCCCTAAAGTTAAAGAAACAAGTTTAAGCTGATTTTAAANGACTAATGATCACTTGCCTTAAATAAAAGACTAGCAGGAAGTAGCAAGAACTTATCTACTTTTCACACGTATAGAAGTTCATTGCAGCTATCTAGTATCTTACCACTAATATAATACTCGTAGACGTTGCAGATGATATAAATGTTGTTCTAATGTTTTATTTGTAACCTACTTATTTAGCAACATTGTATCGAAAGCCTGAGGCTTCTGGAAACGCTATCGAATCCGTTTCCTTGGTAGAACTAGTATTTGATGTCTTTAAGGGAGATCTGAATAACGCTTTCACAGTGGGGATCGAACCCGTGACCTCCCGATCGCTAGGCGACCTTAAATTTTGTTTATCAGTCTACTGAGTGTTTGATGTTGTATTAAGAAACCGCTGTTACCATTTCCACAAATGAGCATAAAAGAGCTGGACGCGTCAGGACTGTTACCTGCCCAGAAGCTGGCTTGACTCCAGTGCAGAAAAAGAATGATGTCGTGAAAACACAAACCGTAAGAGGTTAATGAATCAATTGATGTATATACAGTTTCTTTTTAACACATACATACGTATAATCAGGATCAAATTACATATATTTGTTTTCACTTATCATTAATAAAGGAAATTGAGCTTTAGTAAGACTTCTCTCCTGTTGGTGAAGCTAGGTTTGACTTTTTTCATATGTCTACGCTTTCATTTTAACGTGTTATCAGTGGGGGTTATCTCTTCACAGATCAGAAATCAAACATCTCAGAAAAAGAAAGTTGAAGCATGTGTGTCCATTGATTTTGGAACTATCTACACCGGCTACTCATTTTCTTTTACACAATTGTCTACCTTTATGTTGGGAGAAACAAAGAAGGTAACATATATTTCCATAATAAACAATTANCATTTTGAAGACGTTGAACAAAGCTTTAAAAAGTTTATATAAAGTGTTATGTTGTATGTATTGCCCTGTATCGTATGGACAATTGATCACTTGCCTTAAATAAAAGACTAGCAGGAAGTAGCAAGAACTTATCTACTTTTCACACGTATAGAAGTTCATTGCAGCTATCTAGTATCTTACCACTAATATAATACTCGTAGACGTTGCAGATGATATAAATGTTGTTCTAATGTTTTATTTGTAACCTACTTATTTAGCAACATTGTATCGAAAGCCTGAGGCTTCTGGAAACGCTATCGAATCCGTTTCCTTGGTAGAACTAGTATTTGATGTCTTTAAGGGAGATCTGAATAACGCTTTCACAGTGGGGATCGAACCCGTGACCTCCCGATCGCTAGGCGACCTTAAATTTTGTTTATCAGTCTACTGAGTGTTTGATGTTGTATTAAGAAACCGCTGTTACCATTTCCACAAATGAGCATAAAAGAGCTGGACGCGTCAGGACTGTTACCTGCCCAGAAGCTGGCTTGACTCCAGTGCAGGAAAAGAATGATGTCGTGAAAACACAAACCGTAAGAGGTTAATGAATCAATTGATGTATATACAGTTTCTTTTTAACACATACATACGTATAATCAGGATCAAATTACATATATTTGTTTTCACTTATCATTAATAAAGGAAATTGAGCTTTAGTAAGACTTCTCTCCTGTTGGTGAAGCTAGGTTTGACTTTTTTCATATGTCTACGCTTTCATTTTAACGTGTTATCAGTGGGGGTTATCTCTTCACAGATCAGAAATCAAACATCTCAGAAAAAGAAAGTTGAAGCATGTGTGTCCATTGATTTTGGAACTATCTACACCGGCTACTCATTTTCTTTTACACAATTGTCTACCTTTATGTTGGGAGAAACAAAGAAGGTAACATATATTTCCATAATAAACAATTATGAAAAGCATGCGTTAATTCCGAAAATGATCCTTATTCATACTATGCAAATTTGTGTACACTTCTCTATTTTTTCATGAAGATTCCTACTAATGTACTTATGGATCATGAAAGAAAGCTGGCCGCGTTCGGCTCTGAGGCAACCATTAAATATCTAGAATTATGCGAAACAAACCAACATGAAGGCTGGTATTTGTTTGAGCGTTTCAAAATGGCTCTCTTTGTACAAGATAAGGTGAGTATACATTGTAAATTTGTCGGTTGAATGTATTTTATCGTTACTGAAATTGCTGACCCGAGTAGGTTTTGAGAATTCTAAGTCCCTATATGAAACCCTTGAAACTATCAATGTTCTATTTTTCCGTAGCCGCTTGATAAAGACATTGAAATAGAAGATAGTCTTGGCAAGAAATTAAAGGCCATCGAAGTGTTTACTAAGGCAATTAAATTTATTAAAACAGAAATAATGTCATCAATAAGAAACAGAACGATTTCTGACACGAAAAAGGCAGAAGAAACAACTGAAGCTGACATTCATTGGGTGCTTACAGTGCCTGCGATTTGGAATGACCTTTCAAAAAAGTTCATGAGAGATGCTGCAATAAAGGTTAGCTATATTTAAAATGATTTTTCTATTTTAGCTTTCAGGATTTTGACGTATGAAATGGTCAGATTTTTGTTTTCAAACGTGTCGACATTATGGTGTGTTTAGCTCTTGTGATCTGTGGTGGGTTTAGCTCTTGTGATCTGTTATATTTAACTTTTCTGGACTGTTTGAGTTATATTGTGTAAAAATCTATTTAAGAATAGGCTGTTTAGAATTACACATGTTTTATGGTTTATCTCTTCTATACTACTTCGCAATCAAAATTACAAAATGATGATTTCTAACCTTAGGCGGGAATTCCAAGTGAAGTTCTTACGCTTGCGCTAGAACCTGAGGTGGCATCAGTATGCTGCAAGAAACAGTTGGGGTATGCACCGGGACATCGCTATATCGTCCTTGATCTTGGAGGTGTGTGTTTTTGTTATGTAAATGTAATGTTATTTATTTAATACATTTTTTGTTTCCTTTGCACTAGTTTTAGGAAATTCGTCCTTACCGATTTCATTTATATTCGTCATTTCACTAGGTGGCACTGCTGACATTGTTATTCATGAGGTGAATCCTGACGGGACATTAAAAGAGCTACACCAACCAACAGGTGGTAATTTTGGTGGAACAAACGTTGATCAAATGTTCGTTAATACATTAGTGCAAGTATTTGGAGCTGCTGTCTTTCAAACCTTCAAAAAGATGTCCATGTGCAAATATATAGAATTAATACAACAGTTCCAGGAAAAGAAATGTAGATTCAATAACCAAAATAGCATTCGTATTACATGCCCAAATCAACTGAGTGAAATGTACTTCCGCGAGACAGAAGAGTCACTTGAATCAAGTTTACGCCAAAAGCCTTCGGGAATTGACATTAATTTGGATAAGGGCGAAATGGTTATTTCTGTCAAGCTTGTAAAGTCCTTTTTCGATGATCCAATTGAGAAAGTTGTTCGATGCACAAACGATTTATTGGAAAAGGTTTCAGATATTGATAATATTGTACTGGTTGGCGGGTTTTCCGAATCTAAATATCTGCAATCGGTTATGCTCGGCATCTTTGGTGATAAGATTATCATACCATCACACCAATCATCAGCAGTTCAGAATGGGGCGGTGATGTACGGCTACGAACAAAAGGGAATCGCTTCAAGGGTGTGTAAATACACATATGGCATTGCCCGTATGATGAAATTTAAAGCACCTCATTTACTAAGCAAAAAAGTAACAATCAACGGAGTAGATTACTGCGATGATATTTTCAACAAGCACATAGAAATTGGAACCACGGTAAATTTAGCTGACGCGGAAAGTGTTGAAGCACATGAATATTTTCCATCACAATCTGATATGCAACATGCAGTGTTAGAAGTATATGCAAGTCCAAAACAGAATCCAATGTACATAGATGAAGAAGGGTGCCAGTTTGTAGGGTTGGTAAAATTGGATATAGATCCGAAAGGAGACATCTATTCAAAGTTGTTGGTCAAAATGATTTTCGGTGGCACTGAACTAAGAATCGAAGTAACGGATGTTAAAAATAATATTGTAACAATCTCCAGCGTTGACTTTATTGGGTAAATTTGTTGTACAATAACCCAGAAAGATGAAAAGATGAAACATAATAATTGTATTCCATGTGCAAAGTTGGTGTGGCAATTGTGTGGCGTATGCCTGTATGTAAAGCGTTAGAACTCGTAGGAAACTAAACTGTCGTCTTGAATTAATGCTTCCAAAACAATTGTTATATAAACTAATACTTTGAAAACCATAAATGATAATTATTTTCAACAGGATGCAGTGTGAGTCAGGCCCTGCAATAACACTTCTTGTCCTTAATTCAAAACAACATAACTTTGTTTTGAAATAACGCTTTAATTGTAGACTATGTATCGCTTACATTGTAACATGATCACCTCTCGTAACAAATTTTACTGAAATACTGCTAAAAACGGCGGAAACCCAAATAAGAACAAACAAAACAAAATATTAAAACTTTGAAACAGGTTAACAATGTTTTGCACAAGTGTGGCGTTTGTTATGCCTGCCCTATCGTGTTCTAAGCATAAGCAATTTTTCAACGATTCATAGTGCTTCCCTCGTTCAATATTTGTATGAATCTGAACTTCCACATATTGAGTATAAATAAGCGACGGATGTGTTAATAGGTGTCACTCCAAATCAGCCATTTCACCAATTAACGATTTCAAAATGGCCGTAACTAATGTTGTTGTTATTTTAAATAATTGTATCTGCTTTTGCTATTGTACATTAGGCTTTGTAAAATATTTGAGAAACCTTTTGACCATTGCTATATAT
>VMBQ01010601.1:5156-20547 GCA_007657795.1 Dreissena rostriformis | reverse complement strand
TTAGCTCACCTGAGCGATAGCTCGGGGTGAGCTATTGTGATCACTCAGCGTCCGGCGTCCGTCCGTCCGTCCGTCTGTAAACAATTTGTAAACATCTTCTTCTACTAAACCATTGAGCCAATTTCAACTAAATTTCATGTTGAGCATCCCTAGGTCATGGGACAAAAGAATTGTTAAAAAAAAATTGATCACATAACCAAGATGGCCGCCATGACCATATATGGTAAAAACCTTAAAAAATCTTCTTGATTATATATTTTATTCGGGTATTGCATGATAATGATTTATTGTTTTTCATCAACGCATTACAGTATGCTTAAGTATACATACTTTTTTATGTCTGCAATAATACATGTATGTTTATGGTATGTTTTTAGAGTATGTTCACAACACTAAAGTATACATACTTGTTATGCTTGCAATAATATGTTCATGGTATGTTTTTAGTAGGGTTGTTATCAATTTTGATGATATCGCTGTATCAATGATATGCAATGAATTGCCGATACGATATCAATTCCAATTTTGAAATATCGAGTATCGTTTATCTAATTACCTCACAGGTTGAAAAGTACTAAAGCAGGCTATTCTTTGTTTTTTTATAGATTCCACTATATCATGACACAATTTCATTATTTTTATAACACTTTTTAATTTACGCTGTACATGTACATTACATCTAACAAATTAAGAATAATGCAGTTATATTTAGGTATTTTAACATAATAGCCAAGAGTTAATGTATTTTCATAACTTATTTTAAGCGAGTCATAGCACCAAACACCCATAAATCGATATATCGCTGTATCTACGATATTTCCTTTCACAAATAGGATGATCTATGGGTACCTTAGATGTGTCCACCTGATTGTCATTTTGATCGGACAATTTTTGAAGGAGTTATGGCCTAACTATATAGAAGATATAGGGAGAAAATCATGTTATCACAACTCCTTTGAAACTACTTAGAGGATTTTCACACAATTACTACAGGATGACATATCAATGCCCTACGGGTGTCCACTCAATTTTCATTTAGATTGGACAATTTATGAAGGAGTTATATATATAAATTTGTTACCAGGTGCCGTGTGAAATAGGTGAGCGACTCCAGGACCATCATGGTCCTCTTGTTCTGTTAAAACATAGAGCTTAAAATGCTTTGTGATGCAGAATATAGCCCCTAAAAATAGATAAGATGCATTTAAAAGATTCCAAATTCATCAATTTTGCGACTTGAATTTTTCCAAATTCATTGATTTCACTACATGTTTTTTTTCCACTTTGAAGATTTTACGACTGGAAAAATTCCCAATTGAAGGGGTACAGGTACATTTCCCTTTTGGGATAAAAAATGCTGGTTAAAATGTATAATTTACTGTCAATGTAAGAAAAGACATAAAACAAAAATGTGGTTGAACAGAATACATTTATCACCAATACTCCAAAGAAGACATAATTCATAATGAACAATATAATTGTTTCTTACAAAACCAATTACAATGTATTACTATATGGATTCAACTGTTATAATAAGAATATAAGTCATCATACAGCTCATTATCATTGGACAGCTGGTAGTGATTTCATCTGCATTAAGATTGCTCGCTGTACCAGTGTGACTTGTATGTATATAGCGATCGTTGTCAGCGTTTTTTTTTCCTTCTTTAACTAGTACTGGGGAACGGTACCTTTCCCAAAGCCTACCGGAGGCTTCCCAATTTTAGCACAGTACCTTTCCAAATCTATCTACCGTTCCCAGAGATCCTAGGTGCAGTTCCCAATCGCCAGTGCCTTTTATTTTTGCTGGAAATATCTTTTGAAATCGTCGAGCCTTTCAGTTTCGGNACTGTGCTGTCTATTGGGTGCTACAGCATAGTTATCTGTAGCACCGTATAAGGCATTCTCATATTATAGTGACAGTAACAATCTGATCTGATCCAGTAATATCTGTCCACTCTGTAATGGCTGGAGCAACTCTAGTATGAATAGTTAGTGTCAAAATATGATCTACTCTCATCTGACATGGCTGATCCGCTGTAGTGCTTGGTTTGATCTGAATTTGCCGTGTGTTTGCTATAACAGTCTCTAGTACTGTGATAGTTGTCTTTACCACTGATGCTGAACAAGCGATCTTTTCTTCTATATGGCTTTGTGTTTCTTCTGATACTTTGCCGATTTTTTCCTTGGATAATCATATCTGCCTGTTAACATTTGTTGGTTTNTGATTGTGATTTACGAAAAATGAAAAGACAGAACAAAATCTTATTAATCTTTTTCGTTCTTTTCAAGAATAATAATTTTTATTGTCTCAGTTTGACATGAAAGGCACTGCCATTGTCACAGTCTGACCTTCAAACTGGCACCTTTGTCTCAGTCGGACATACTATGCAGTGTTCTCCGGAAGCACTGGCGGCCGACGATTTGGCAGGTTACTAACTATCTAGGCGCCGGCTACTTGTCCAAAAAATATGAAATAGAAACGGCGAAAAAAAATGCCAGTGTCAGTGTTTATACCAATTTTGACGCGATGCTTTCGCTATCGTGTGTCAACAAACTAGCTGGATGTAATTATTTTGCATTATTTTCGCGCAGTGACAAGTACAAATAAACAAGCAATTGATATTTGGTATATTTACGAAACAGTTTTTCACCCTTTTTTTAAGCGCTCGTTTATGACGAAGATTGCCGAACACTGGTATTTTTTTTATGCTAACTACGAAAAGTNGTAAGCCTAAACCCAACCCTAACCCTAACCCGATCCCTAACCCTAACCCTTACCCTAACCCAGGGTTATTTCCCCTATACCAGGCCTCGCCCGTTGTAATTTTCCGAACCCAAAGTGGCTGACAGGTGTTCAAGTAATCAAGTAAGCCGGTCGGGCTATTTAATATGCATTTATGATCGACCGACCGTCCCAAGAATCGACTCGGGCTTCGGGCTTCTAGGCTAATTCGAAGACTGACTTCACTTCATTAATCATTGTGTATCTTAGTGACTCTTCTGCCCGTGAAAATCTTTACTATCACTTGTTCAATGAATGAATAAAGACATGATAGATTATTTGGACATAATAATTTATCCAAATATATGTGATAAACCCATCTCAGCAGAGGCTTGTTGCAAGAATTAGCTCTTTATTAGTCATTTTAAACTTAAAATTATATTGTTTTAACCAATAACACATTATTATGTGGATTTTCAAAAGAACATCAAACTTAAAATGGTCATCATTTTGGTGGTTGGTTTCCTCAATTAAAATTGTTCATTTTATGTTATGAACATATTTTTGTAAGGCTTAAAACAAGGGCTGTTTCATGTAATGTGTTGAAAAAAAGTTATTTTAGTTATAGTCTTAGTCAGGGCTTTTTTCCTTCTTTAGCAAGGGCCTTATATAGGTCCCTTCCCCTAAGAGCATTTCTTTTTTTTTAAAGATGCAATTTTCCCCAATGTTCAAGCTTTCTTTGGGAAATGTCTTCCCCTTTTTATATGCCTGTTTTTTTTTTTCAAAACAGGACGTATGATAAGATCACCCTTGGCGGGTGTCGAACAATTTTCACTCTAGAGGCCACATTTATTATCCAATCTTCATGAAACTTGGTCAAACATGTGTCCCAATAATATCTTGGATGAGTTCGAAAATGGTTCCGGTTGGTTGAAAAACATGGCTGCCAGGGGGCGGGGCAGTTGTCCTTAAATGGCTATAATAAAACCTTGTTAACACTCTAGTAGTCACATTTTTAGTCCAATCTTCATGAAACTTAGTAAGAACATGCGTCCCAATGATATCTTGGACGAGTTAGAAAATGGTTCAAGTTGAATGGCCGCAAGGGGGTGGGGCAGTTTTCCTTATATGGCTTTACTGTATAGTAAAACCGTGTTAACACTTTAGAAGTCACATTTATTGTCCAATCTTCTTAAAACTTAGTCAGAACATTTGTTCTAACGATATCTCGGATGAGTTCGATAATGGTTCTGGTCTTTTAAAAATCATGGCTGCCAGGGGGCGGGGCAGTTTTCCTTATATGGCTTTAATAAAACCTTGTTAACACTCTAGAAGTCACATTTATTGTCCAATCTTTATTAAACTTAGTCAGAACATTTGTTCTAATGATATCTTGGATGAGTTTGAAAATGCAAGAGATCCGTTTAAAAACATGGCCGCAAGGGGGCGTGACATTTTTCCTTATATGGCTATGTAGTAAAATCTTGTTAACACTCTAGAAGTCACAGTTATTACCAATCATTATGAAACTTGATCAGAACATTTGTTTAAACAATAGCTGGGCTGAGTTTTAAAATGGTTCTTGTTTGTTGAAAAACATGGCCGCCGGAGGGGGGGGGGGCGTTCAGTTGTCCTTTAATGTCTATAGTGAAAACTTGTTGACGCTATATTAGCCACATTTATTGGCCAATCTTTATGAAACTTGGTCAGAACATTTGTCCCAATGAAATCTTGGCAGAGATAGAAACTGGGTCATATAAAGTCAAAAACTAGGTCACTCTAGGTCAGCTTGCTTTTTTTTCAGAATAGTCTAGTTCCTTTGGCTCTCAGGTGAGCGCCCTCTTGTTTTAGTTTGCACTCAAAAGTTTGTAGTCATCTAAACTATATTCTGCTAAGTTTCTCTGAAATCTTAAGTTTTTTGGTCGCACCTCATGTAAGGAAATGATAGCAGGTTCAATCTCACAAACTTCCAATTTCATTTTCAGTTCAATTAACTTATCATTTGATAACATATCAACATGTGTACACCAAAGAATGAAATTTTCCAATATATTTACAGTTTTGGTATTTACATTTTTTTTTAAGTTTTTCTGGAACTTGCTTTCATTATCTATGCTGCGTGAAGACGACCCTTCTTCACGCCCTTGTCTGGTTTCTTTCCTTTCCGGATCTTTATTATCTTCCTGTCCCATACCGGACCTCTGACCAGATATCAGAGTTTGCGAAAACTGTCAGTCCTTAGTTCTGACTGACAAATTTTGTGAAGGACTGACAAAAGATGACAGATTTTCAGTCCGACCAACCGACAGACTGACAAGAAAATCTGAAGCAAATTTATTATATGCTTTCCGGTGGTTTATAGAGAAACATCAGTGAAATAAAACTGGTATTTCACTGGTGAAAAATAACCGTGAAACATATTGATATTTTTCACTGCTTTACTGTGAAATGACTTTTTTTTTTTACGAAATGACGTCATCGTTCCAGAGAAATTCTCCAGTTAAACTCTTTTACAATGTATATTAACGATGAAGAAAAGCATATAATAAAAAGAAAATTTGTTGGAATCGGTGGAATATCGATTTTAGTTCACTCGTGATCATAGAAAAATAATATTTTCACTCGTGGCTGCGCCACTCGTCAAAATATTATTTTCTATGAACACTCGTGAAATAAAATGGATATTCCACCGATTCCAACAAATATCCTCTATATATTTGTTGTTCATAAATATTCCTTTAATAGTCATGTACAGATGCATCAATAGAAACATGCTAGAATATATGATAAAATAAAAATTATTCGTAAAAGTTTACCAATATAGTGTTTGGAAATTTATTTGATTTTACTTTGTTGTACGAACAATAATTTGTTCGACCGACAAATAATATAAGTCTGTCAGAACAAAAGACTGACCGGTATTTTAAGTTGTTGTGAACACTGAGATATTGAAAAATTTCATCGCCATCTGTCTTTGTTTTTGCCTCATTTCTGAGTTGAGCATATTTGAATCTTTCCTCTTTGTTCATTATCATGCTTCATTCTAATCTTTTTCAGATACCGGGGTACTCGTCCTCTGAAAATTGAAGTTTCTTATTTGGCCACAGTAGCGAGAAACGTTTTCAGTCTGCTCTGAATTGATCATCCCTTGAAAATTGAAGTTCCCTGCTGGGTGCAGTAGAAAGCCTGTTTGTTTCACTTGACTCAACCGTTGGGCTTTATTTTCGTTCCACTTTTGATTGGAAGAAAACTGCTGCCCCAGCTGTGGACTAGCGCGATTCCCAAAGTTATTGATGGATGAAAAATTCAGCAAGGTTACATTACACTTAATTATTGTGTATTCCTCCTGGTCCATTCGAAAGTTGTGCCTATTTCTAAAGAGTTCCTGTTCTCTTCTTAAATAAAAACCATTTAACAATGTGAGACATGTCTGCTGTGGTTATTTCTAATAACCTGTATGTGTCTGGAGTACTTTGATGCCTTGGATTAGAAGCTAACGGTCATTCCCAGCTTTTTAATTGGCAAATACATGACTGACCTTCCCGAGGCTGGTATTTTATCATCATCCATTTCAATGCTCAGTTTTGGGACCATTTCATCAATGGGTGCTGTAGAATCCATGCTATTTTCTAAATTTGTCTTTCATAACCTGGATTGTAGGCCGAGTTGAAGTATTGAAGACGGGAACCTGGTGGACATTCTAATTTATTTGGACATTGCGTGAAGAATTCAAAATCCTCCCTTGATTTTGTGTTTGCTTAAATTGTTTTGGTACTTTTCTAGATGAATATGAGAATCAAAATTTGCCGGCGCTTCTTTTCTTGGAGACTTGTTCACAGCAATGTTATACATTTCACTTGCAGCCACAAACCCAGTACTGGCATTAGTAAATGTTGGATTTTCTGTATTAATTCTTACAAAGTTGTGTCTTTTGTTATGAAAATCAGCCTTTCGTTTTCTGTTTCTGATCACATGATACATTCCCCTGCTGACATCTCTATTGACATGTCCGTCAAAATGGACTCCATGTAGGCATTGTAGCATCACGTAATGAAATATAATGCTCACCAGGTGGAAATCTGTCAACGGAAATTTAAAAAAATACACTCAATGCAGTCTTCCAATTATATGTACACAAATAAAACATTCAATTTCACTAATACACTATTAAATTGGGAATTTAAGTCAAATTTAAGTAAGAGCCTGTCACTTTTGCATTGAAAATTAATTGACTAAACTGTAATCAACATAATTATTAAATTAACATACATTATATTGCATTGACATACTACAGTTACACATTTGAAAGTAAAATAAAGAAAAATAAATCAAGAAATTAAAACAAAGAAAGTAAATGGCATTTATTACCAAAATCATCATACATTTAAATGTTCAGTTTTGGAACCATTTCATCAATGGGTGCTGTAGAATCCATGCTATTGTCTTTCTTTTGGCTCTCAGGTGAGCGCCTTAGGGCCTGATGGCCCTCTTGTTTAAGTTTGCACTCAAAAGTGTGTAGTCATCTAAACTATATTCTGCTAAGTTTCTCTGAAATCTAAAGTTTTTTGGTCTCACCTCATTTAAGGAAATGATAGCAGGTTCAGTCTCACAAACTTCCAATTTCATTTTCAGTTCAATTAACTTATCATTTGATAACATATCAACATTTGTACACCAAAGAATGATATTTTCCAATATATTTACAGTTTTGGTATTTACATTTTTTTAAGTCTTTTTCTGGTACTTGCTTTCATTATCTATGCTGCGTGAAGACGACCCATCTTCAAGCCCTCGTCTGGTTTCTTTCCTTTCCGGGTCTTTATTATCTTCCTGTCCCATACCGGACCTCTGACCAGATATCAGAGTTTGCGAAAACTGTCAGTCCTTAGTTCTGACTGACAAATATTTTGAAGGACTGACAACAGATGACAGATTTTCAGTCCGACCGACCGACCGACAGACTGACAAGAAAATCTGAAGCAAATATATTTGTTGTTCATAAATATCCCTTTAATAGTCATGTACAGATGCATCAATAGAAACATACTACAATATATGATAAAATAAAAATTATTCATAACAGTTTACTAATATAGTATTTGGAAATTTATTTGCTTTTACTTTGTTGTACGAACAATAATTTATTCAACCGACAAATAATAAAAGTCTGTCAGAACAAAAGACTGACAGGTATTTAAAGTTGTTGTGAACACTGAGATATTGAAAAATTTCATCGCCATCTGTCTTTGTTTTTGCCTCATTTCTGAGTTGAGCATATTTGAATCTTTCCTCTTTGTTCATTATCATGCTTCATTCTAATCTTTTTCAAATACCGGGGTACTCGTCCTCTGAAAGTTGAAGTTTCTTATTGGGCCACAGTAGCGAGAAACGTTTTCAGTCTGCTTTGAATTGATCATCCCTTGAAAGTTGAAGTTCCCTGCTGGGTGTAGTAGAAAGCCTGTTTGTTTCACTTGACTTAACCGTTGGGCTTTATTTTCGTTCCACTTTTGATTGGAAGAAAACTGTTGCCCCAGCTGTGGACTAGCGCGATTCCCAAAGTTATTGATGGATGAAAAATTCAGCAAGGTTACATTACACAAAATTATTGTGTATTCATCCGTGGTCCATTCGAAAGTTGTGCCTATTTCTAAAGAGTTCCTTTTCTCTTCTTAAATAAAAAACATTTACCAACGTGAGACTTGTCTGCTGTGGTTATTTCTAATAACCTCTATGTGTCTGGAGTACTTTGATGCCTTGAATTGGAAGCTAACGGTCATTCCCAGCTTTTTTATGGGCAAATACATGACTGACCTTCCCGAGGCTGGTATTTTATCATCATCCATTTCAATGTTCAGTTTTGGGACCATTTCATCAATGGGTGCTGTAGAATCCATGCTATTGTCTTTCACAACCTGGATTGTAGGCCGAGTTGAAGTATAGAAGACGGGAACCTGGTGGACATTCTAATTTATTTGTGCATTGCATCAAGAATTCAAAATCCTCCCTTGATTTTGTGTTTGCTTAAATTGTTTTGGTACTTTTCTAGATGAATATGAGAATCAAAATTTGCCGGCGCTTCTTTTCTTGGAGACTTGTTCACAGCAATGTTATACATTTCACTTGCAGCCACAAACCCAGTACTGGCATTAGTAAATGTTGAATTTTCTGTATTAATTCTTACAAAGTTGTGTCTTTTGTTATGAAAATCAGCCTTTCGTTTTCTGTTTCTGTTCACATGATACATTGCCCTGCTGACATCTCTATTGACATGTCCGTCAAAATGGACTCCATGTAGGCATTGTAGCATAACGTAACGAAATAGAATCTCACCAGGTGGAAATATGTCTACTAAAATTAAAAAAAAAATACAATCAATGCAGTCTTACAATTATATGTACACCAATAAAACATTCAATTTCACTAATACACTATTAAATTGGGAATTTAAGTTAAAATTTAGTAAGAGCCTGTCACTTTTGCAATGAAAATTAATTGACTAAACTGTAATCAACATAATTATAAATTTAACATACATTCTATTGCATTGACATACTACAGTTATACATTTGAAAGTAAAATAAAGAAAAATAAATCAAGAAATTAAAACAAAGAAAGTAAATGGCATTTATTACCAAATTCATCATACATTTAAATGTTCAGTTTTGGGACCATTTCATCAATGGGTGCTGTAGAATCCATGCTATTGTCTTTCATTTGGCTCTCAGGTGAGCGCCTTAGGGCCTGATGTCCCTCTTGTTTAAGTTTGCACTCAAAAGTTTGTAGTGATCTTTACTATATTCTGCTACGTTTCTCTGAAATCTAAAGTTTTTTGGTCTCACCTCATGTAAGGAAATGATAGCAGTTCAATCTCACAAACTTTCAATTTCATTTTCAGTTTAATTAACTTATCATTTGATAACATATCAACATTTGTACACCAAAGAATGAAATTTTCCAATATATTTACAGTTCTGGTATTTACATTTTTTAAAGTCTTTTTCTGGTACTTGCTTTCATTATCTATGCTGCGTGAAGTCGACCCTTCTTCACGCCCTCATCTGGTTTCTTTCCTTTCTGGATCTTTTTTATCTTTCTGTCCCATACCGGACCTCTGACCAGATATCAGAGTTTGCGAAAACTGTCAGTCCTTAGTTCTGACTGACAAATTTTGTGAAGGACTGACAAAAGATGACAGATTTTCAGTCCGACCGACCGACAGACTGACAAGAAAATCTGAAGCAAATATATTTGTTGTAAATAAATCCTTAATAGTCATGTACAGATGCATCAATAGAAACATACTACAATATATGATAAAATAAAAATTATTCATAAAAGTTTACCAATATAGTATTTGGAAAATTTTTTGCTTTTACATTGTTGTACGAACACTAATTTGTTCAACCGACAAATAATATAAGTCTGTCAGAACAAAAGACTGACAGGTATTTAAAGTTGTTGTGAACACTGAGATATTGAAAAATTTCATCGCCATCTGTCTTTGTTTTTGCCTCATTTCTGAGTTGAGCATATTTGAATCTTGCCTCTTTGTTCATTATCATGCTTCATTCTAATCTTTTTCAAATACCGGGGTACTCGTCCTCTGAAAGTTGAAGTTTCTTATTGGGCCACCGTAGCGAGAAACGTTTTTAGTCTGCTCTGAATTGATCATCCCTTGAAAGTTGAAGTTCCCTGCTGGGTGTGGTAGAAAGCCTGTTTGTTTCACATGACTTAACCGTTGGGCTTTATTTTCGTTCCACTTTTAATTGGAAGAAAACTGCTGCCCCAGCTGTGGACTAGCGCGATTCCCAAAGTTATTGATGGATGAAAAATTCAGCAAGGTTTCATTACACTAAATTATTGTGTATTCCTCCGTGGTCCATTCGAAAGTTCTGCCTATTTCTAAAGAGTTTCTGTTCTCTTCTTAAATAAAAACCATTTAACAATGTGACACATGTCTGCTGTGGTTATTTCTAATAACCTGTATGTGTCTGGACTACTTTGATGCCTTGGATTAGAAGCTTACGGTCATTCCCAGCTTTTTTATGGGCAAATACATGACTAACCTTCCCGAGGCTGGTATTTTATCATCATCCATTTCAATGTTCAGTTTTGGGACCATTTCATCAATGGGTGCTGTAGAATCCATGCTTTTGTCTTTCATAACCTGGATTGTAGGCCGAGTTAAAGTATTGAAGACGGGAACCTGGTGGACATTCTAATTTATTTGTGCATTGCATCAAGAATTCATCCCCTGATTTTGTGTTTGCTTAAATTGTTTTGGTACTTTTCTAGATGAATATGAGAATCAAAATTTGCAGGCGCTTCTTTTCTTGGAGACTTGTTCACAGCAATGTTATACATTTCACTTGCAGCCACAAACCCAGTACTGGCATTAGTAAATGTTGGATTTTCTGTATTAATTCTTATAAAGTTGTGTCTTTTGTTATGAAAATCAGCCTTTCGTTTTCTGTTTTTGTTCACATGATACATCCCCCTGCTGACATCTCTATTGACAAGTCCGTCAAAATGGACTCCATGTAGGCATTGTAGCATAACGTAACGAAATAGAATCTCACCAGGTGGAAATCTGTCTACTGAAATTAAAAAAATACACTCAATGCAGTCTTACAATTATATGTACACGAATGAAACATTCAATTTCACTAATACACTATTAAATTGGGAATTTAAGTCAAATTTAAGTAAGAGCCTGTCACTTTTGCAATGAAAATTAATTGACTAAACTGTAATCAACATAATTATAAATTTAACATACATTCTATTGCATTGACATACTACAGTTATACATTTGAAAGTAAAATAAAGAAAAACAAATCAAGAAATAAAAACAAAGAAAGTAAATGGCATTTATTACCAAAATCATCATACATTTACATGTTCAGTTTTGGGACCATTTCATCAATGGGTGCTGTAGAATCCATGCTATTGTCTTTCATAACCTGGATTTTAAGCCGAGTTTAAGTCCATACTGGCTACCTTTCGATCAGTCTGTCACCAGAAAAGGGAACTCCCCCTTCAAGGCCAGACTCGTCCATGCACACCAATCTTCGTCTATCAGAATGTAATCGGTCTTGTCATCATGGTTTTAAGAAATAAAACAATACACTCAATGCAGTCTTACAATTATATGTACACGAATGAAACATTCAATTTCACTAATACACTATTAAATTGGGAATTTAAGTCAAATTTAAGTAAGAGTCTGTCGCTTTTGCAATGAAAATTAATTGTTTTAACTGTAATCAACATAATTTTTAATTTAACATAAATTCTATTGCATTGACATATTTCAGTTACATGGTTGTGATTTTTCCTCCTTTCAGCTGATTTCCTTCCTTCAAATGTGAAACTAATTTTTTTACAAATAGTTATTAACTTAGCTGAATCTATATAAAAATAAAGAGTTTAGTTGAAACCTTTAAGGGGGATAGGGCATTTTCCTCCCCTAAGGCAGTTCTTAAATCACACCCCTGAGTTATACATTTGGAAGTAAAATAAAGTAAAAAAATAAAGAAATTAAAGCGAAGAAAGTAATTGCGTTTTTTTTACATGCAATTCCAAATTTTTTAATAGCTTAAAGCATCTCAATCAAGAAAACAGTTTTATTGACAAAATTGCCATTTCTTGGATTCAAACCTGGAACCTGTAGGCTAATAAAAATATCCGCTAAAATCCTAATACTCGCCATAAAGTCTGGTAGTTTTGTATTTTTTACTGGTCCTTACGCCAGTTTGATGGCCAGTGAAGGGCTAGTTATAGTTGGGGTTGTTTTTGGGCGTCCCCTCTTGGTTGTCCTGTTTACTCTTCTGTGTAGTGTCTGCAAATATAAAAGTTTATTTCCTGTAAGAAAAGCAATAAAGAAAATATTAACAAACAAGTTACAAAAAAATATATTGTTAAAACATATCAGGGATGATCAAGTTTGTTTACGACATCATGATGCATGCTTAGTGATATGTTGTGGCAGATTTTCGTATCTTTGGGTTTTCTTCTTTTATAATCATAGAAAATGCACAAGACATGATGTTAAGAATGGAAGCCGAGACTGATAAATTGCGGCATTTTTAGTGTCATTTTTTCTTTTTATGCCCTCCTTCGAAGAAGAGGGGTATATTGTTTTGCTGGATGTGAGTCGGTCTGTCAGTAGATCAGTTTGTTTTCGATCAATAACTCGTCAACAAATTGACAGATTGGCTTGATACTTAACATGTGCATTGGCCTTGGGCAGTAGATGACCCTATTGAAATTGGGGTAAGTAGGTCGAAGGTCAAGGTCACTCACAATAAGTGTGAACGTGACTGTATTTTGAACGATTAAAGTCTTTATGGTTTGAGCATTTTGTATTATTTCATTATTTCGAAAAGTACTGAGCATAATTAGATTTATCCCACTTTAACAGCGATTTCGGTTCATTATAGCCCCGTTGTAAATTTCTGCTTTAATACACGGCACAAAATGACGTCATATTTCGACAAAATGAGGTCATATATCAAGCGAAAATAACAAGTTAAACTGTTTTTGTTTAAATAAAAAGGTTTACTGAATAAAAAGTGGGATAAATAGAATAATAGGTAAGTGTTGATTATAGATCAGGTTTATGATGCTCGGCACGAAAACGAAAAAGCACTCGCCAAGGCTCGTGCTTTTTGTTTTCTAAGCCTCGCATGATAAACCTGATCTATAATCAACACTAACCTATTATTCTCTATATAATGGTAAGGACAAGTTGCTTTTTAATCACGGCCAATCTCTAGTAAGGAAAAAAAGCCCTGATTTTATTACTTAGGTTCAACTGATATAGCTGGATGGAAGATGAACCAAGTGTTTCGATATACGAAAATAATATAAAAAAATGGGAGGGGGGAAAGATCTTCAATTGGGAATATTAAGGTCCCATTTGGGAAAAATATTGATAATTTTCACTGTTTTGCTATGAAATAACGTCATTTTTTTGACGAAATAAAGTCATTATTCTAGGAAAATTCTCCTGTTAAACTCTTTTACAATGTAAATAAACGTTGAAAAAAAGCATAACATAAAAAGAAAGTTGCGCCACTCGGGAAAATATTATTTTCTATGATCACTCGTGAATTAAAATCGATATTCCATCAAAACCAACAAATATCCTCTATTTTAAATAATGATTGTGATATACGAAAAATGAAAAGACAGAAGATAGAACAAAATCTTATTTATCTTTTTCCTACTTTTTGAGAATAATTATTACAATTGTCTCAGTCTGACATGATATGCACTGGTACCATTGTCACAGTCTGACCTGCTTCAAGCTGGAACCATTGTCTCAGTCTTACATACTACGCAGTGTTCTCCGGAAGCACCGGCGATTTCGCCGGTTACAAACAATCTAGGTGCCAGCTACTTGTCCAAAAAATACCAGTGTCCGCGTTTATACCAATTTTGACGCGATGCTTTCGCTATCGTGCGCCAACAAACTGGCTGGATGTAATTATTCTGCATTATTTTCGTGCAGAGTATGAATAAAAAAAACGATTGATATTTGGTATCTTTATGAAACAGTTTTTTACCCTATTTTTAAGCAATCGTTTATGACGAAGATTGCCGAACAGCGGTATTTTTTAGCTAACTACGGAAAGTTTATGGCTGGCTTATTTAACCTTCGACCAGTCATCGTGATATAAACGCGCTGTACTTAAAGCGTTTTTTTTATTTTTTTTTTGTCCTGAGCGCATTTTTCATTTTGAGCACCAAGATAAAAAAAAGTCAGTAATTTCTGTCATACTTAATGTTGCAGGAGGAAAGACCAGATGAAGTTGAGAAGGAAAAACCTATTGTTGTAAATGTTGACACACAGGAAAGCATAGAAATATTAAATGATACATGTTATAAAAATGATAATAAAAGAACAAAAAAGATTTTAACTCTCGATGAATTGCTTAAGCTTGGCCTTATTAATGTTTTGTCCGTCACAACTGAGTTAGGTCAACAATTCTGGTTGCCATGGCAACAAATATATACAAAAAAATATATAAAAAATCTGACAATGGTGGAGCCGGCAGGGGACATCATTGCCAAGCAATGTAATATGGAATTTTTACACCCATTATTGCTGCTTCTTCCTGTATTTGTGCGATGATTATCTGAGATATTAACTCCGTGACGTTATATTCTCAAATCTTTTTCTATAAAGAAGGAATGTAGTTGACTTTTGTTAATAGTTTTATTTGATCGTTCGTCAAAAAGTTGTAACTCTGTTACTCTTGTATCTTCAATGCAATTGAGTAATTAAATAGTAATTCATTTGAATGCGTTTTAATTCCCTTTTATTATTGTTTAATTTGAGTTACAATGCTATGACGTTAAATTTTATTTACACTTAAATGTATTATGAATATTGCTGGGCCAAGTGTGAGGTTGAGCGCTCTATAACCAGGTTTAAACCCCCAATGCGTTGCATTGACCGTTCCAAGGCGGTGACCCCAGCTTTATTCTTATTTGTGTTTATGTTGTTTTGTATTGTGCTGTATTGTGCTGTTTTGTACTGTTTCGGCAATCGGTCACTTGCCATAAATAAAGGACCAACTAATTGTTTATAATAAGATTTCAATACTGCTCCAGCAGCTGGAGTTTCACTTCTTTATATTGTATGAGAGAGCTGCGTCT
>VMBQ01010600.1:12850-27669 GCA_007657795.1 Dreissena rostriformis | reverse complement strand
AAGTGTTTAAAATGTTGTCTAAAAATAATGAAATGTGCTTTCTAATTTATTAAGTAAAAACTTCTATTGGCATGTCTCGATATACGCGTGGTACTGAATTAGAAAACAATGTTATTCTTTTTTTTTTTTAATGTTGGAGTCGATAACAATTATTTTACTTACTCCTATTATAAGTCTGTAATTTATAATATTGTCCACGTTCAATAAATGAGCAAGCATTTGTTCTCTAAATACCAGAATATCAAAATAATTAATACAGAATAATAATTGTTATTGAAATGATGTCTGTGAAGTTAGAAAAAATAACATCACAAAAGTAGCCTGGTTTCCTTTCACATTAAACTTCATGCTTTTGTAAACATTGTATGCGTTTTTACCTGTGATACAATACGCATTTGTCTATATTTTTTGTCCTTTTCTACTGATTATGCCTTTGATCATTTTACTGTGCGCGAATGGGTGCGGTTTCATTTGCTTATTATGTCTGATAATAACATTAATGTAAATACTGTCAGTTTCCCTTTATTTATTCTTTTCCCTAATGAATTTAAAGTTTTCAGAAAGTACGTTACTTCGTATAAGTCCCTGTTATTTATATTTGGAAGAGAAATTGGGATTTTGAATGGGGTATTATTGGAAAATTTTAATAATTTTTCAAAATAGATAAAAAAAAGGAATGAGAAAACCGAGTTTCATTTCTATATCAATAAACATGGTAACACTAAAAATGAAAACAATGATTTACAAACTTACAAATATGATAATATATGGTTGTGAGATTATATCCACGTCACCTGAAAAGATATGATGACATTTATTTTTATGGTAAAATATGATTATACAGATTTATATATATATATTTATATACACCAATAGTGAATTATATACACTATAAATGTTGAAACAACAGTAAAATCATCAAGACAAAATAAGAATTTTGAAAATTATGAACAATTGGAATAATCAAAAACATTTTTTTTTAATATTTTTTTTTTAAATTTACACGTCATTTTACAACAGTAAAACCATCAATATAAAATCAGACTTCTGCAAAGTATGAACAATAAGAATAATCAAAAACATTTTTTTTTTAAATTTACACGTCATTTTACAACCGTAAAACCATCAATATAAAATCAGACTTTTGCAAAGTATGAAGGAATTACAGAAGCTTAGAAAAACTACATTTTATGTTCTAATTTGTAAAACACTTTATCCATATGTATTAATGGCACTTCAGGAAAACGTTTAATACAACGTTGAAGATACATCAAAAGAGTTTTTCGCCGCAAAGTTATTTCTTGGCTCCAGCGGGGGTTGCCATTCGTCTTGTGACAATAAGGTCGGACAGCCATTCAGGGAGATTCCACAAGATGCGGAATAAAATGTTGGCATCCGACCCAACGACATATCTGTAATATAAATATATGCAAGGCATAACTTACGTAAGGCATGTAATTAATGTTGCATGGAGGATATTCCAGATATAAGAAATTTTTAAAGTTTAAACCTTTAAAAACAGTACGTGAAGACACTTCTGCCTCGTTTTGTTTTTTTTACAAAATAAAGATAACCGATATAACCGTTTTAAAGTTTGCATTGAGCATTGAATAATAAGAAAGCATAGAGAATACCAAGAAAGTGTTGAATCACGTTAGGTGAATTTAGTGAAGCTTACAATACAAGTTCGACACCATGTACGTGTCCTTCATGTTTTCGATTTTGTGAACTTAAATTTGTATCATCACTTACGAAGTATTTATTTATTTAACCATATTTCGTCTCTTTGAATACAATCAAATACACTAAATATAACGAAAAACAGTATGAGGCGTCGGGGCCAACACAACAATAGCGCGATGACGTCAGTTTCCTGCCCGATATTGGTATATATATTTCACTTTGTAAAAAGGACGCTCATTTTAAACCACGTTGTGCTTGTTTGTATACATGAAGCTTCGATGATGACATACACAAATACACTAGGCGGCATAACTTACCTGTGTTTAGGAAACCTAGACAGGATGGCATGTTCATACGAGTCTACAACTTTGTGAATCTTTGAACTGGCCAGCAACCAACTTGAGGACCATATCTGTTGAGCTGTGGAGGAGGATCAATGCACAATGTGTAAAACATAACTGCAGACACAGGCGGGAGCTGTGACTTAAACGCATGGCGATGGTCTTTACAATTAACTGCGCTTGCACTGACATTCAAACATAAACACAATCAGAGGCGTGCATTACGTACACATTTGATAATTCTTTGTCGTATAATATGAAACACAAAGGAGCATGAACCAATATATGAATAATGGTTAAACTAGCATAAAGCGATATAAGTTATAAATAGACCTGTACATATGTGTATTTTAAACAATACAATTGTAATCGAAATCTCTCTCAAGAATCTCTCGTTAACAAAACGACAACACATTTCTTTCGCTTTTTATAAAATTTGTTTACTCACTTTCAGTGTTGAATGTTTCACCATAGTACTCCTGTAGCTCCGTATCACAGTTCCGAAATCGGGTCTCAATGTCACTTCTCATTCTCTCCTCGCTAGTTATTCCCGTCTGAAAGCAGCCCGGCTCGATGATGTGTACGGTCACTCCCGTCTTATACAACTCCCGTCTGAAAAGTTTTTATGTTGCCCATTTTAAAAAAGCTAACGATTCAGAAAAAATGCTTCGCATGGTCTGTTTTTAAAGTAATTAAAAGGTTGATAGAAGTGGAATACAAGAAAAAGCAACATAATAATCATGTTTTCATAACATTGATAAGTATGAACGCACCTGTATTTTAATCATCGATGCAGTTAAAATGAATGCATATGCAAGAGTCACATATCGTCAAATAAGTACATCGTGTTCAAGAGTGCTCAGAGAAACTAATATTTTTTTACAATTGGCTATATTTTATAAACCTAAACGTTTACGTTTTCTTTTAATACTATGATTTTCAGAATGGGTTCGTTGACTTTCTATTTATTTACTGTTTAAATTTCGGAACAGGGAAAAAGAACGAACAATAAATACGTGANATGGTAAGACGTGTTAAGTAAAAACAAAAAAGAATAATGCTTATAGATATATAGTCAATCACGTAAGCGTTAGTTAAATGTATTTGAAATACTATCGAAGACAGGTGTTATCAAATTTTCAAGTAGCACATTTACGAATGGAGCAGTATCGCACAAAATATACACTACATGCGAGTTTGTCTTCAGTTACAGTAAACTTTCCCGTAACTTATATGCAACGTCAAGATATCTGCCCAATGCAAAAATAGCTTGTTGCCTAGTGTCAGACATAATTAGCACAAATAAATGTTCTGATATAGTACATTCCAACCAGTTATTCATAAAACATTGGTCTCTTATATGATTATAAACAGGGCAGACTTATAAAAAGTGAAACTCATTTTCGATACTATACACATTTATATGTAGACACAATGGACATAATCTATATTCCCTGTCAATACCGACATGACGACCCTTTTCTATCATAAGTTGGTGGCCTTAACAACGAAAATTCGACAGACAGTGTTTTAAACGATATGACAATGGTGTAGATAAGTAGCGCTCTGGCTCAATTAAGCTTTTAAACAGTTTATAGTGTAACCCTTTTGCACGAGAATTTATATCCCCTAAAAGGGTTTGCTTCGCACAGTCAATTAGCCTGGTATGGCATATGTTTAAGAAGGTAACACTGTTTCCAAGTTCATTACTAATCCATGCGTGGCCAAACCCGAACAAAAAAAGTAAATGTTTTATATGCGTTGCCCACGTAACTCGACCAACGTCGTCTAAGCGCCGTAACATTAAGTAGCACTGCTTAGGGTATCTGGTAGTAGCCATCTGTGTTAGAGTCACCCAGTATTTGACAGACTTGAACATATAGTCAACGTTAAGTGGGAGGCGTCCACATTCTGCTAATGCAAAACTGTGTGTTACGTTTTGATTCAAACATGCTAACCGTTTGCAAAAAAATAATTTGTACGCTTTCTATTTTATCACACATTTGATGTCCCCATAATTCCGCCGAGTTTATCAATATTGGTTTAACAATTACATCGCATAATTTAAAAGCTTCGTGGTGGTGGAAGTTGCCAAAATATGTTTGGTAACGAAATATTGAGTCTGCTGCCTTTTTCGCTTGCATTGATAACGTATCCTTGGTTTTCGTCCAGCAAAATTTGGGTGTAAAGAATGATCCAAGGTACCTCTAGAGCGACACGACTTCAATAGGCGTATTGTTAAAGAACCATCGCTCATACTGTCTCAGTGGACCACCATTTCTAAACACTATAATTTTACCTGATATGAAACTAAGTTACCGTAAAACGTCCGAGAACCCCTCCACTCCATATTTTGCTGCACAATACGGTCCAAATAGTAACATTGCAAACCGACCCGCCATGCTCGTCATGTTCACCACGCGCCCTCGTTCTTGTCTGACCAATGGCAGGAAGGCATTTGTTACGAATATTACACCGAACAGATTTATTTCAATCACCGAGCGGTAGTCCGCCTGCGTTTGCCATTCTATAGGGGCGACTGTTCCCGAAATGCCTGCGTTGTTGACCAGCGCCCACAGCCCTGTAAACATATGTTGAACTTAAAGTTAGCGATCGTGTATTTCACATATCAAGTAAACTCGATATGGAATGCAGATTTCTTCTATGGTTTTTGCAAAGGTAATATTTGGTCAAGCCTGGGTAAAGGTCGGCGTGATGTTGAATGAAAGGGTGGATTGTGAATGGTTATAAGCACCAACTGGGTGAGTAACTGACTGTTGTACTCGTGGACGAAACGGTTACATATTCAACATTGGAATACTCGTTTGAATTTGTTGAAGTCTATTTAAGGCCATGATTTAGAGCAAAATGATATCGATATAATTGGGTTCATTAAGGGAATAACCATTATCAACAGCTGTAGTAATGATCCTAGTGCTATACTGAAAGACGAAACGCTCCATTCTCGTAACCGTTATACGGTACGGAAATTAGTTGCGGTATGGATAGTTGTATCATGTTTCATTTGATAAAGAAGAACCATACGCTGACAATTTAGCATGTGTTTGCATGTCTTGGATGCTCACACATTCCATGTGTGTCGCAAAACTCCACTAATTACGCAACAAGCTGTTTTTGATACAAAAACACGCGAAGCGCCGTCCCGTTATGTTGGTTAATTGTGGAAAATTATTTAAACAAAATGCATTATGAATAATGAAGTTTAAAAACCAACCAGCTTTTTTAAGACCAGTTTAAACCTTTGACCTTTACGTGTGACCTGACCATTAAACATTGATGTAATGACCCAGTTATTTCACACATGACTCACAGTCTCTACATGTGTGGAACATTATTATAAAATAGCACTATGAATGATTAAGATACAGTCCAGATAAGCTGATTTATGTCCAAATAAAATCTTTAACCTAAATATGACATTGTTTTTTTACCTTTGAGAGAGAGAGAGAGAGAGAGAGAGAGAGAGAGAGAGATGTTAAATTGTAAATATATTGATAATAATATATTGATAATAATATGTTACAATAACACAAAATAGGCAAGATGTTTTTTACATTGAAGACGAATTTCATAAAATGCAGCAAAAACAAATAAGCGCCCCGAGCCGATTGTGACGAAGATATTTCGTACATTTTATCCTACAATAACCGAAGCATTCGTCTTTTTATTAGTATCGGAGAGTTACGGATAATTCCGGTATTAATCGTGATTTCCCGAACTACACAAAGAACTTTCTATACATGAGCCTTTATACACTCTTTGTTGGTTTTGTGTCGTATTTTTAAGCGTTATCCGTTTTATCTGGTTTTTTCGTCTGCTAGATTTACGCTTGATTAAATCCATGGGCTGCGCCATTTTGAAACAAATCAACTACTCTGCGCACTCGTCAACAGTCGGCTTGATCCGTAAAACTAAATTTAGATTCACATCGTACATGCATGATATACATGCTGGCTTATTTGGCTTCCAGCCATTTAAGCTTTCACATTTAAATATCTGGCTTATTTCGCATTTTTCGACACATGTTTTTCTTAACTTTTATTTTAATTTATATTGAAATATATGTATACTAATTTTTACACATTTAAAAAAAAAAAACATAAATCTTTGACAAAATCGTACAGTCCCGCTTTAAGGTTTATCACACAAATTAGTTCTAGTTCAGTTCTTCGTTTAAAAGTAGACCAGCTTGGCAACGCCAGCTATTACTATTTCACTTTTACATACGCTCGTTCATACCAAACTATTTGGAAAATACGAAATAATATCGCGTAAAAGCTGAAACTGGTGAACTAACTATTATATACACCGACCCATTTAAATTATTTTGATAAATGTAGCGAGCAAGAACAAACATGCATGATTGAACGATGTTTTGCGAGCAGATAGCGGCACAGTTATTACTTTGAACGCTCAGTTTATTTAATAATTTATGGTCTGATCATAGTATCGGTAATACGAGTTAGTAAATATTGCTTACACATTTGTTCATATTCGTAAAACCGATCGCCACATCTTTGTAAAACAAATCTTATCCGTATGTACAAACAACCATGACTCACTTCTGCATCGGGGATTATAAATTATACGGTATGTGATTTTGAATGGATTTTAAATCGGTTAGCTTTGTTTTTACCCCCTACCATATTACTTTATTTTTCAATCCAAAATCTAACTCATGTTGGGCTTAGTATATTGATAGCAAAGTAATGCGGTATTAAATGTTACCTTTCCCAGCTGGTAGAAGTTTAAGGACACGTTCTTTAGCCTGTCTTATACTTGTTTCACTCGCTACGTCCAACTCTACCGTCTTTAACGTCTGTGAACACGTCTTACGTAACGCTGCCGCTCCGTCTGACGTCAAACATCCCGCGATGACGTTCACGCCTTTGCGATCCAAACGTTTTGCAAGTAGATTTCCGAAACCAGTGTCACATCCGGTAATGAACACGTAGCGTTTATCATTGTTACTGAGATATAGCGACCTTAATACCCATCGTACGAGAATGAAAAAACACACTAACGCAACACCAAATTGGATAAACATATCGCAAATCTCAAAACTACTTATGGTTCACTGGAATATATCGGACTCCAAATGAAACAAACGTTTATATACGACAACGTTGTCGTTGCATTAATCAAAGTGTTAAACATTTCTTAGTGACACGTATCTTGCATAAACTTATTCAAGCGTAACGTGCACATGATGTATTGAGATTTATACAAACACTAGTCTATACAAACTGCGATACGATAACTTTGTCAAAATCAAAACAAGTTAGCGTTTATAATTCACAACGTGTCGTCTGTGGTTAAGAGATAAAGCTTACGATTTTACATGAAGAGGTCCCGGGTTCGATTCCCACAGCCGGCACATGTTTTAATCAACATATGTGTGGCTATTATAATTATTTTAGAATTTTTCAAATATTATGGTGTTGTTGATACATACATTAAATGATATTAAAAAAGTAAAAAAGTGTTTAAAAGTTCATTTATTTCCCACGTCAATATTTACTCTGCCTAATACACTATAAAACGTATTTTAAATTCAAATTTATAGGTGAGTAATTACTTCCTGATCTGTGTAGGTCACATTTTAACATATTAATTGTTACGATATGAATTTAGTTTGAGATATCCATCATTTTCAGATCTTCAAATATACGTTTGCACAATTGAGCTAGTCTATATGGAAACTATGCAATTTTATTTCGGACCTGATTGTTTACGTTTACAAACGATGTTCTACATGGTATTAATACTAGTTATCAGTGTATTATATTTGTATAAACACACGATATGTTTAATTCAATTCAATAGTTTATTGGCAATCCGGCATTCTGCCTTTGGCCAAGAACATTTATACAAAAAAATGTTGCCAAGACAGAGCATCATACAATATAATATATAACATATTTAAGTATAAACAAATATGTCAAACAAAAAATATACACACACGAGATGTTTAATAATTTTATGCAACATCTAAAATGCTAAGCATTTGCATTGTTATTTAATAATCCTTTGAAAAAACATGAATGCCCTTTCAAGTGATGTTGAAACTTAAGATTTGTGCGGTGAAATTATATGTTCTACTTTTCGATCAAGAATACGTCATATATAAGTTATACGTTCAAAGTTTGTATTTTCCTTCTGTCATTAGTTTTTGAAAAAATATTTTTAAATTACTTTTGACTGCAGATTGGTATTTAATCTGGTTTTCTGGTGGGATATAACAACGCTTGTGTGCTTATATTCTCTTTATTTCACTTAACACATAATTTACTAGCATTTGTACATATATTATACATTTATGTTTAGATTTATACAAAATAATGTTTGCTTTATCAATATTTATGTTCATAGGCGTAAGTGTGTAATAATATGGTTACGTAAAAGATGAAGGGAAAAGCTTCACGGTTAGCGACTTTGAATGTCTGAGAATCCTTTTTTTTGTTCGGTAATTTTTTCTTAAAATTTGATGCAGAATACCATGACAATACATAATATGCAGAGAAAAAACCAAGACAATCAAAATGTCCGTATTACAGTTCTAAAACCTTAAATGACATCGCCATTCACACCAATAACCAAAAACAATCAAAAAAATCTGTAGTTTTAATGAACGATATATATAATTCTGGTTGTATTTATTGAGTAAAATATGCCTTGATTTGTATCTACGATTCGGTAAGTGACTTTGGGGAATATATACATACTGGTCGAAAGTTGTCTTTTATAATACCATATAAGAACTATTCAATCATAACTGGAGTAGTGACTCCATTTGTTGTAAATAGTTACTGAGTAAATACACGTGTAGTTTAAAAGGTTTCTATCAACGTAGTAAGTCTTGGTGCATCATTTTCGCAATTATTTCAAAAGACGCGTACGGGCATTAAACTGGCAATTCATATTTATAGTATTCGATTTGAAGAAGATTGTGTGTGTAAATTGATCGTCAAGAAATTTTTGAGTTATTTGCTACAGTGATAAATCAAGTAAACTATAACGTTTTATGATACGCAACTAAGTAAACATTTGATAGGTCTCAACGTCAACACGAGTTCATGGAATACTTTCTACATCCAAACACTAAATCGCGTGGATGTGTACAAGTCTGGAGATGTTACCCCCACCAGTTTATACCAAACAGAACAAAACAGTTGGCGAAGTGTTCTTTACGTCAAGTCTCCTTAATACATCCGAGAAAGATAAAAAGTCCAGGGGTGGTATTCTAAATCTTTCTTAGACATTTGTTTTCTAAGAATTAAGACAAAATTATATTATTTAATGATAATTTCCATTACATGTGCTGCACTTTAAATTGTATTATTACTATTGTGAAGAAATAATA
This sequence comes from Dreissena rostriformis, assembly GCA_007657795.1. Taxonomy (NCBI): domain Eukaryota; kingdom Metazoa; phylum Mollusca; class Bivalvia; order Myida; family Dreissenidae; genus Dreissena; species Dreissena rostriformis. The sequence goes on along the minus strand of VMBQ01010600.1, from coordinate 18,261 downwards.
GAAACATCCGAAAATAACTCTTGTTGTTGTAAAGAATATTGTAAAAGATCTAAACATATATATTATCGTTCTAGACATTAAAATAAGGCATTTTCTAAGAGTGTTCTTAGCGTAAGCTTGGATAAGAAACACAACATAAGAATGTACACGAGCAAAAGAACCAGAAATGCAACATATTAATATATACATATTATTATAAATCACATAGCAGTGTAGGTCCAGCAGTTGTTGAATTGATTTTAGTATGTTTTCAACAAATACTATCAAAATTATGGATACATTTTCTAAGGAAATTCTGAACTTTAAGACTCTTGCAAAGCTTTCCAATATCTAAAGAAACACATTCTTCGATTATTTGTAAGATACTTTATGATATAAAAGAAGAACAAAAACTAAGAAATATCTTTAATTTATAGAAAATGATGCTATAAGCATAGGAAATTAATCAAATTAAAAAAAAAATCATGTTTGAGTTTAAAAGTCATAAGTCGTTTATCTAGTAATTCCATCTTATGTCTTTAAATAAATATTCATTAACTAGATTAAATGAAAAGAATGTGTCATGGTATTTTTTAATTAATTTCCGCAAATAAAGTATACGATTAAAAAAAAGACTATTCATACTTAAGCAAAAGTAATTTTAATAGAAAATGTCTAAGCATAAATTCTTAGCTGTCGCCGAAGTGTAGCACAATACCTGAAAAACGCGAGTTTGTGTTTTACTTATTTTTGCGTTGGGTCTCATCACGTATCTTAGTTGTGCGAATTTCATCTTTATTATTAATTTACAATGCATAATATACTTCGTTAATATGCGTTATAAATACGTTAGATTTAAGTGAAATTAAAATAATGGTGTCAATTTAAATTACTTTCAGTCAAGTGTTTCGTGAACCAGATTTACCTAAGCATAAAAAAATCAACGTCAACACTAACTAAGATACGAGTGGCTTAACTCCGTTTGAAGATCGCTGGATTTGAATCCGAAGATCGTGTGGCTAGTTTCCTAAACCGTCCGCTTAAAATTTGCGGGAGTTTTCTTAAATTTATCCTAATGGCCATTTAGCCCTTACTTCTGAATCAAAAAGGAAGTTTTCAGTTAAGAACGTTAGCGTGAGCATATAATACTGGTATGCCAGTTGAACCAGGAAATGTTTGAGTAGGTAAACTGATCTCCGTTTTATGTTGAAAAAGCCTGAAATACATCCCTTCTCCAAAACAAAACAACACACAACACTTTGCTACATTATAATTATAAGTTAGATTTAGAGGGAATGGATTGAAAATTATTTTCTTTGTAGTTTTGTTTTCGAAGGATTAAAACCACAGATAACAGTCAAGTATAAATCATTCACAAAGGGACATAGCCATGCAATTATGGTATTAAGAGTTATGGGTCTTTTGCACTACACTTCCATTCAATGAAATCTATTTATCTTTAAAGTCTCTTGTGAATTATTCTGCTAGTTATATAGTTATGTCCTGGACAAGCACTCCGAAGGTCTCTTCACAGAAGAGTTGAAAACACCAAACTTCATTTCTTTTCGATCGTCTACACGCATTAAGGTGGTCATTCAATTGTGATAGTTTAAGTATTCTCCAAACAGCAATTGAAGGGAAGTTGAAAACACAAAATGTCGGGACTATAATTCTGCAATGGGAAACAAACAGACAAAAGGCAACAATTCTGCCAAAACTCATCCCAGCCAAAACTCCTTTCTTACTGATTCTCTGCAAATTAAGGTTATTGATCTGTGAAAGTTTGAAAGAGATCCACTCGGTAGGTAACGAGGAGTTCAAAACACACGCCACAATTAGATCATCTAAAAATAAAAGGTAATTCAAATATGAAAATTTGATCGAGATCCTCCCAGTAGTTGAAGAGGAGATGAAAATGAAAACGTAAGGATACTATATATTCCTTAATGGAAAAAAACGAAAAAGGGTCATAATTCTGCAAAACCCCGTCGCAGCCAAAATTCGTTTCCGTTCGATCATCTACGAATTTAGATCATTAAAGTGTGAAAGTTTGAAAGAGATCCACCCAGTAATTAAAGAGTGGTTCACAACACAAGCTTTGGATCATAAGTAGTTACGGAAGAACGTACGTAAAAACGTACGGGATAACTTATGCAATTCTTAACACAATCCACGGGGGCATTAAAATGCTCCTGTCTTGCGATTGGAAGCCGGGACTTCAAGAAGCAAAAGCGAGAGTATTCCATTTTAGCACGCAGGCTTTTTAACGTGTATGACAGATAAAACGCCATTTATAAAAAACACGTTTTAAACGAAAAGGTATTTGTAATATGTTTCTATGTAAGGACTGCTATTTTGCTTATTATCATAAAGTTCATGCATTCTTTCCTAAATCTATGAACATTTATTTGAAAAATTGTCATTTTGCCAAACTGTAAACACGTTCTATATTGATGCACTATGCCATCATTCAAATGTGTAAACACGATGAACAGATACATATATGCTCCGTAACATGCACAATTGACGCAGATGTACGGTGGAAGAGAGTTCTGAAAAGATTGCTCATAGGTGTTTTTGTTGTCTGTGCTTTTTATTTGGTAATATCAACGTAATGGATTGGAAAAGATGACTTCGAAATCACATTTGCGATAATTGAACGCTGAGAACAGAATCAGATAAAAATACATAAATGGATTTTATATTACGTTTGTACCAAGATGACCAACTCCAATGTCTGCTAGGTTTAATCAATTACCTCCACACATTGTCGGGTAGTCTCCAATGTCTGCTGGGTTTAATCAATAACCTCCACACATTGTCGGGTAGTNGATAGTTTAAGTATTCTCCAAACAGCAATTGAAGGGAAGTTAAAAACACAAAATGTCGGGACTATAATTCTGCAATAAAAAACAAACAGACAAAAGGCAACAATTCTGTCAAAACTCATCCCAGCCAAAACTCCTTTCTTACTGATTCTCTGCAAATTAAGGTTAAAAACGTACGGGATAACTTATGCAATTCTTAACACAATCCACGGGGGCATTAAAATGCTCTTGTCTTGCGATTCGAAGCCGGGACTTCAAGAAGCAAAAGCGAGAGTACTCCATTTTAGCACGCAGGCTTTTTAACGTGTAAGACAGTTAAAACGCCATTTATAAAATACACGTTATAAACGAAAATATATTTGTAATATGTTTCTATGTAAGGACTGCTATTTTGCTTATTATAATAAAATTCATGCATTCTTTCCTAAATCTATGAACATTTATTTGNATGACAAATATCAAGTTGCTATCTTCAATATTACAAAAGTTATGGCAAATGTTGTGCAAACAAACAAACAAACAAACAACCCAACAAACAGACAAGGAAAAAACAATATGTCCCCCAGAATAGACTGGGGGACATAAAAACAAACAATGCATTGACATATTTTGTGCTGTTTATAATATTCTTAAATTCTTGAACGTCTAAAACAGAGAGAAAAAAAAACAGCAATATTAGCATACAATCTGGATAAAACAAAAATGAAGTGGTCACCATTAATTTAACAGTAGCTTATTTACAGGAAAATACACACAAGTGCATGTATTATGTTACAGAATTTTCAATTAAAACTTTACAAAAACTATAAAAAAAAATACTATTACCTACATAATATACAAGTAAAACAAAATGACATAACAAATTGTTACCCCACCCACTCTTAAACCATTGTGTTTTTTTTTACATTTGTTTATGTACATTTTTATCTCAATTTCAAAGTAGTTTTATATATTGAAACAGTTTAATAATAATTTAGCAATCAACATTTAATTAATACTAATGAGTATAATTTTACCGCCCTTAGGCTGGCCAGACTAACTGAGCTCGACATCGGAGTTGTTCATCGGAGTGAACATGTACAGGTAACCAGACTAGTCAGTTAACTGCCTTTGTTGCACATCATTACATACTCACGGTGCCTATACCACGTGACTTTTTAAGATATGAGTATAGAGAATAAAGCGCGACCCAGATAACATTTGTAAGGTTGTCTTTTTAAATATTTCACCATTTTAAATGGGATGAAGTGGAGAACCCGCTCATTCGTGAGAGTTGTCCATAGGTATCATGATTTTTTTAAACAAATAAGTATTTTTTCAGTAAAGTGCAACCGCGCGTTTGTAATATAAAGTCCCCACACTGATCCGACATTCTTATAACAGTTCAAACGCGCGGTTGCACTTCACTGAAAGATACTTTTTTGTTTAAAAAAAATCACGATACCTATAGAAAACTATCACGAATGAGCGGGCTTCCCACTTTATCCCATTAAAAATGATGAAATAATAAAACAGACACCCTTAAAAATGGTATCTGGGTCGCGCTTTATTCTCCCAACACAGATCTTAAAAAGTCACGTGGTATAGGCACAGTGATACTGCCATTCCTGTAAAGGCTTCGTGTCCCTTATATGAGTGTTTCACGTTTATTTATACTGTCCTTTTGACCAAGTCTGTAGGATACGTGTTTTTGTTTCGTCTTACCAACATAAGTGGTATGTAAACTACGTTTGTTTTTCTCTTTTTGACTCCGGTGGTGTTCAAGAAACGTGTTTTTTTCTGACATGGGTGTGAGATAAATTTCGGAGTTAAGCTCATACCAAACTGTCATTTCGACTCCTGATTCAATACATTACACGATTGCAGCATGCTCCGTTTTGTTTCGTATGTAGGTACTCAGTAACGACCCAGGTGGCCACTACCACCCTTTTGTTTCGTACACAGGTGGTAAGATATGTTCCCAGGTGGTCACTTACACCATTTTGTTTCGTACGCAGGTGGTCAGCTACATCCCAGGTGGTCACTACCACCATTTTGTTTTTGTACGCAGGTGGTCAGTTACGTCCCAGGTGGTCACTACCACCTTTGTGTTTCGTATACAGGTGGTCAGTAGCGTCCCATGTGTTCATTAACACCTTTTTTTTCGTACGCAGGTGGTCAGTTACTTTCCAGGTGGTAACTACCACCTTTTTGTTTCGAACGTACGTGGTCAGTTTCGTCTCAGATGGTCACTACCACTCTTTGTGTTTCGTACGCATGTGGTCAGTTACAACTCAGGTGGTCACTAACGCCAGTTTGTTTCGTACGCAGGTGGTCATCTACATCCCAGGTGGTCATTACCACCCTTTATTTCGTACGCAGGTGGTCAGTTACTTCCCAGGTTGTAACTACCGCCTTTGTGTTTCGTACGTAAGTGGTCAGGTTCGTTCAAGGTGGTCATTACCACTCTTTGTTTCGTACGCAGGTCGTCAGTTACGTCCCAATGGCCACTGCCACCATTTTGTTTCGTAAGCAGGTGGTCAGTTAGGTCCCAATTGGACACTACCACCCTTTTATTTCGTACACACGTGGTCGGTTACATCCCAGGTTGCCACTATCACCATT
>VMBQ01010599.1:0-21469 GCA_007657795.1 Dreissena rostriformis | reverse complement strand
TTAACTTCAAAATACCAAGTCCGTGCCCAAAAAATGAGGTGATTCCCCTGTCAGTGACCGAGGCGGCTGAGCAGGCAGGGACGCCTCCATTCAGGGTTCTGTTGACGGCCTGGTTAGGTTAACGATTGGTAACTGCTGGTATCAGGAGCGGTTGTATATAGCTCCTACAGATGTCGAAATGCTACTGGGTTTTGATATTTTGTTAAATCCTGGCAGGGCCATAATTACTATGGCAGATTCCACTATTAATTTTGATGGACAGGAGCTTCCAGAGGGGAGGCCTACAGCATTCCAATGACGTGCAAGATGCAGTTCCGTTCATGCTGCCTACAGTGCCAGAAGTCGCCCGTGATCCAGGAACGGTCATTGGCGAGAGCACTGGAGGAGACCATGGGGATTGTGGTGCGTGGATGCGTTTTGCGTGCAGCGGTTTGCGGTCCAATCTGCGGAGACAGCGAGCCGAGAGGCGGCAACAAAACAAGCGGCTGACAGGAACGACCAGGTGGCGGCCAAAATAGCCAAATGAAAGGCAATTCATCAGGCCGTAAGAGAAATGGCCGAAAGAACCGCTGGTGATAACACTTCTCCGGCCACTGGATGGTCAGTTCCGGCCAGACGGGAGGCGGGAGTTGCCGCGTCTGACCGCCAGAGTGGCGGTGAATCCGGATACCAAGTCACCGCAGATGACCACAGGAGGGGCGTGAATCCGGATACGGAGTCGCCGCGAGTGACCGCCGGAAGGGGGGCGCATCCGGATGCCGAATTGACCCGGTTGACTCACGTGAGGGTGGATTTCGAAGACCTGTCCTTAGGGTGGCGACCCCCTGGTTCTCGCCGTTGGAAGTGGTCCCAGCGTTGAAAATAAGGGACTAAATGTCAGGTAATTTAATTTAGTGTTATTGGGTTGCTGTTTTGTTTTTTCTGTTTTACCTCCATTTATTCTGAAAATAAACCACTTAATTCGATGGGGTGTATTTAGACCTGCCTAATTGAAACTATGTTGTGTTATATGCTCAATACCAAATTTTATGAGTGTTTGTAAGTTTTGAATTTCAAGTGAATAATGCAGTCCCGTGCGAAAGGCATGGACTCTCATTGGGGCTGCTATGCGGAAGTATTTGTCGTCATTTTTTTTAATGTTGAAATAGATCGTAAGGGGTTGCTCCTGTCCATGCATTGTGTGGACAATCAAAGTTCATGAGTTACCAGACCTTAGTTTGAAAAAAAAAGAACTTTTGCAGATTTGTATTAAAAAAGATAACAAAAATACAGCGCATATCGTAATATTTTAAACGTCGGTGTATAATTGATTTATTACACTTAAAAAAAACACACATAATCATCAATACGTATATATTTTAAGAATTTTAAAACTGTAACTTTAAGTGGTATATGAAATTATCGGATCGTTTGACATTTATACATAACACGGCACCACTAATTAATCACCTGTACATGTACGTAGTATATTGTATAAGCCATGGAAGCAATTACATATAATCAATTATTAAACTGAATTAAACGAATATTAACCCTTGATTGAAAACATAAAGAGAGATGGGGTAAAACAGGTTTTGTGCGCTCAAATATGGCAATTGTCGAAATTGTGTCTTCGTTGAAGTATTGTATTCAATGAAGTATTACGAAACAAAATACTATTACATATCCAATTAATCACTTTCAACGTAAATGGTAATAAAGTGGTCATAAAGCAGGATTAACAAAATACAGTTTTACACACAATGTATAAAACATCTTAGAGTATATTACGTAAACGGATACGTTGTGCCACTTTTATTTCTGTTCACCAATTTACTTTCTATAATGTGTTTGAATTTCCTACTTGTGCCAGTTTTATTTCTTTTCACAAATTTACTCACTTAAATCTTGTTGAATTTCCTTATTGCTTGCTGTCTTTCACCTTCCCTCCTCTATAGCGAATCCTTAACATGTATTAGATATTTGAGGCAATGGCTTCAGTAAGAGCCCATTGTAATGATGAATACATTGTGACCGTAATGGTCAATACTGTTTACGAATATTTATATAAGTTATGAATATAATGTTTCTTGTCATGTCGGATTTAACAAACTAATGGTTTGTAAAACATTAACTCGGTTAGGAGGAAGAAAATTAAATATGAAGAACACACTCCAGACCACATGCAAAACACTAAAACTGACAGAGAATGATTTGAAACAAAGATCCAAATAGACAAAACAATTTACCACCATTATCATAGCAAATGTGTTTTTTATATCAAGATATTTTACACTTATTGTTTTACTATATATATGTGTGTGTTGCATGTGTTGTTTGATAACGGTTTAAACCACCGACAAATTTCCTTCAAGTATAATTCCTGATTCCCATGCGTCTTAAGCAACTATTATAACAAATACGTATATTCAATAATATCGCAAACAATTTGTATTTTATGATCCGTAATTTATTGCCGAGAAAACATTTTTCATGATCCCAAAATCTATTATATCACTGCAAATAAAATGTTAAAACTGTCTGTGTGAAAACTTGTGTATACGCCCAATTAAACTGAACATGTGTAATACATTTACATTCACGGTTCTACAGATCATCTCATTAGTAAACATGCAAAGCTGCTGAATGCATTCGCTCTTTCCTAAAACATTGCAAACAATGCATTAATAGATACCTAGTATAATAAGATTTAAAGAAAAGTTAGATAACCAAACATAAATGTATTTGGATAAAAGTTTTGTGTATGTGTTTAATGTGGTGATTGTAAAGACATTTTTATTTATTAGTAGTGACAATTAAGATCCCCAGTAAAAAAAAATGTATATTACTTATAAAACGCATCCATACACATGTGTATTGACAATATAGATGCCTAATACAAATGCATATTATTACTTAAGTGTCCCTACACATATAGTTTTAAGTATTAAAGTTTTTTCAAATAGACCGGAAAGATCTGATATTTTGGATAAAATAAAAATAAAAATATTTACATTGATATGCAAAGTTAACTTTAATTTACACCCCAGTGAAATGACTCATCATGTTTAAATTATTGACAGCCCATACCATACAATTTAATGAACGTACATTTTTAAGAAAAAACAACAACACACTGCGTGTATGCAGTACTTCTTTTCTCATCAATATTGGCCTATTTCTGGTCTTCGGAGGCTCTCAGTGGTAGAGTTACGTCTTATTTTGTTATCAAATCCTGTTTAAGGCATTTGTTTTGTGTCTCACTGTTTTGCAATTGGTTCCTTGCCATAAATAAAGGACCGCATTGTAGAATAATGTTTCACCCCTACTGGTGCAGCTGAACATTGATTGTATGTGTATATGACTGTTACTTCATTTGATTAAAACACAAATTGCAATTTGTTCACAACAAAAATACTGGTCGATTTTTAAATAAAATTAATATCTTTTAAATGCATCATTAAAACACCAAAGAAATAAAATGCGATATTGTCCTGATTATATTGTGTTGACTGTCAAAAAAAAATTGCGATGCTTCCCTTATGCTGATGACATGCTCCCTATGTTTCATGTATGAGGTTTTTGACATACATGTCAAAATCTTTAACTCGTGTTCTCATTCAGAATTTGTATTCAAGTAACTTACTGCACCCGGTTGTATAAACGCTGGGTTTAAGATACGGCTCGGTAACTTTTAGGTAAGTTGATTATATAAATACGATATACCGCTAATAGTGGAATTTAACCGCCGGTTACTTTAACCAAAACAATTCAATAATGTTTTTTCTTATTACGTATATTTCGCGCGAAGTGTCAGACATGATTTCGTAAACAAACAAAATAGGTCAGTTAGACAAAAACGAACCAATATGGTACAGTTCCTTTCAATTTATTAACATATTATTTTACTAAACAGCTGAAAAAATACATGAATTACTTATATCATTACAACAATTTTTTAAAACAACTACTACGAAAATATAAATAATAAAGCTAGTTGTACATTTATGCGGTTTTAATAATAATTATTGTGTTATAAATTAACAATCGCTAGTATTTATTCAGAAGGTATTTAACAAAATTAGAAATTGAAATAATTAATATTAGCTATATATCTCCAACATATTGTAATAAACATTGACAAGTATTATGTTAATCCAATTCATTTACAAATGACTCTTCATAAAAAAGAAAAGTTAACATTTTCACTTTAAGTTCATTGATTATTTAAAGTGTTTACGAACATATATAAGGAGAAGACGGTCAAGAAAGAATTCACGGATGAGCGGATGGTCCGTCCTTCCCGGAGATGTTCAACATAAACCAGGGAAAAAGTAGGAATGATGTCGGGAATTGCATCATTAAGCTGAATCAGTGTTGCTTCCAACTGCGACAGAGTGCTTGCAGGGACGCCTATTGTGCTTGTTGTTGAAACTAATGTAACATATACTTGGTCGTCGTAACATGCTATTCTTCTAATACAGGTTTGAGTCCCGGTTTCATGATTGCATTTCAAAATAATCTCTTGGCGCCAAATTACAATTTTTACACCTTCATAGCACGACTCTGAGTATATGATTAACTTAAAATTACATCCGAAAATCACTCGGTCTGTAGTTAAATATTGCAAATTTCAATAGAGAAAAGTGCGAGTCTTTTTGACGATTTATAATAAACGCGACTTATTTCACATGATTTTGACATATTTGAATTGTCAATTTATCCAATTTTCCTTCTTTCGTGCAATGTGCATTGTTTTAGTCCGTGCATATACTTTTGGCATTTTACAATGTACAAAAAGCCATAAAAATATCGCACAATTCGCTGCAATAGTTGCTTTCCGATTAAACTCACGTTAGAGATTTGTAAAGTATAAGATGGTAAAAATAGAACCACACTGGAATTTGGAATGTCTTATTTTGTACACGGGTATTATCCGCTCATTTATCTTTTGTGTAGTGGAATGTGTGTCATTCTTTGTTTATGTGTATTTATATATTAAATTATTGTATTGTTCAATTAAAGTTTTTACCATAGACATTGTGCAAATTTAAAAATATGTTTTTATGCTGAAATTTGACAATTTAACCGATTTTAAACACCTACTATTATTTGATAAATTGCTTCGGTTCATTTGAACACACAGCAGTTATGTAGACTACATGGCGTTGGTAGTGACGAAGTGAAAAATGTATCGAGTTTATAAACACATTTGAATAAAGTGATAGGATGGCATAAGGGTCTTTATTAAACAATGTTAAAATACTTATTTAAGACAATTTAGAGATTATAAAGCATTATTAAAAGTAAGACACTATTTCGAAAGTATTTTTGTTTTTGTTTGCGTTTGCACTCTTGTCGTTCCCTGTTGAGGATGTTCTCCAACTTCAGTTGCATCGTGTTCTCTGAATTTCTCGTTTTCCCTGTGGCATCTTGGATCTTGTATTTTACAGTACCAGATGCCTGGTCCACCGCTAGGTATCCCTGGTCTTCAAAATCTAAAATATGATATCTAATAAACATAAGCATAGTTTATGCAAATATAACATCGATTTACCCTCGCAAACATTTGAGATAAAGTTTTATTAGCCTATAGTTGTGTCAATAATCACTTCAAACCTTTTATTGATGTTTGTGTTGTTTTTTGCATAATGTAAAGCAACTGTGTTTTACAGCTCTATTACATTGGCTTTCAACTATCTACCAATAACTGGTGCTCATATAAAACATTGTATTTGAAAAACCTATTTATTATTCAAACGTCTTCTTTCTTTTGTTTTGTGTCGCCCTGTATACACTGTATACACACGCTTTAATTATTAAGTATTATGACTAAATATTAGTTGTTTGCTTTGTTATTCATATTTCGAAATCGAAGTCGTTAAAAGTGTGCGAGTATTTTTTTTAATATTTAAATTATATAACTGAAATAGTAATGTTAGATGAAATACTCAAATAGTTAATATTTGGTGTCTTAACTATTTTTCGGCAACATCTTTCCACTAGTGTAAACCATTTCTTTACATTCTGTAGGGATGTCATAATTATACTGCTTGTCAGAGGAATAATCGTATACAAAACATAGGTCATCCGGTCTCTCGTTGGTGGGTGGTGATCTTTCTGTGGCGTCTTCGTGTTGATTTACTGAGGATCTTAAAAGTATATATTAAATAAAATTCGCGTAATTGTATTTGTCAACGAACGATAACGACCCATTAGGTTTACATATATTACAAATGAAAAAACGAACATCATTATGTTTAATATTATATATAATTATATAATTTGCAAGAATTCAATACATTAGTACATTATATTTAAAATAAGTTATAAGACCGTATTGATTGTATTCGACTGAAGCGTATACGGAACATCTGCCCTCGTCTGTAGGGATGATACAATCATACAGTCCAACTGTCTGAGGGTGAATCGTATACAGAAAATCGGTCATATTGGTTCACAATGAGGGGGGTGGTGATCTTTCTCTTACTTCATTGTGTTGATAAGCTGACGATCTTAAAAGAATGTTTTCAATAAAATGCATGTAATTGTTTTTGTCATCAAACGATTACGACCCATTAGGATAATGCATATTTCACGTGAAAGTGTGCAAATCTATGCAAAATAATATAACTTGAAAGGAATAAATTCAATTGTGCAATATGTTTAAAAACAACAATCATTTACCGAAGTTTCCTTTTCTTGGCACAAATACAAACGATCGGGATTGCCACGACAACTCCAATCACCGACGCTACGGATGTTCTAGGTGCGTCATGCGTTCTTTGTCGTTCAGTTGTAGGGATGTCTGTTTGGCGACTGGTGGCTAGTGGGTCTGAATTTTCAGATTTAGCTACTAATGGTGATGTTGTTTGCGTACTGGTGTCTGTTGGGTATGGCTTTTCAGATGTTGTTAATAATGGTGATGTTGTTTGGGGACTGTTGGCTGGTGAGTCTGACTGTTCAGATGTTGTTCCTAATGTTGATGTTTTTTTATCTTTCCTATATGCGAGACAAATCATACACGAAACATGTAATACATTATGCAAAGAGTATATCCATTTTACATACAAGTACGTAGTCAAGGATTCGATTAAATAATAACTTATCGTATTAATGTTATATTTAAACCATGTATACATTTACCACATTTGAAACAATACATATCTTTTGACTACTCTTTGATCAGTTCCTTGCTTGAATGAAACATGTTTAGCATGCGACTAAAGAATCGAGCTAATCTCCTATCTACTAAGCTACCTTTATTCGACAGCGGATAAGCAATTACTTATATCACATCAAAACTTTATTAAATCACATTACTCTGAAAATAAATAATACCATTAACTTTAATTAATCTCATAGTAGCGCAAGAAAGTGCGAGCTTAATAATAAAAGTGTACGAATTAGGTCACTAACAAACCAACTTCTCATAACATCCACTATCGCATACTTCGCGAAATCTGTGTTTTATATTTTGTATTAAATCTGCATGTTTATTAGACAGTTTGGTCAATCATGCAAGAAATCACAGTCAGCAGAGCCTATGTAACTCATTAATGATTGATATTATTAGACACATAACTTTATAAAACCTTGGCATATAAAGGATTGCTTAATTTCACACTCATCGTCATTCAGGAGATGATCCGGCGTATGCATTGCGACGCAGTTTTCGTAGCCATCCTGGTTATTCGGTTCACGTTCATCCCAGAGATTGGAAAACACATTTGTCCCATCTTTCCACAAAAAACCACTAGAGTATTTTCGAGCACCAAGCCAGACACGGTCTTCGGGGGCTGTATAAACAAGTAACATAAAGTTTTGGAAACACAATGTGGACTCGAGTGTGCACACGCGTTTCATCTTTTCAACCAGTCTTTTTACCCCAGTGACCTAGTTCGAAATTTACACAGATATGATGAGTTTCATTTGCCGCCTGATTCATGTTTACACACCTCAAACAATAATTATAACAAATGCTATGTTAAGGTCTTATCGTCAGTACATTCGGTCCAAACTCCTATTCCGCAAAGGTTGTATTCTGATTCGGAAAATCGTTTGTGATTTCTGGCATATTCCCAGTATAGTATACCTCACATACGTATGTTTCTTCTTTGCGTATATAAACTACACAGGTCCGTTGATTTGAATAGTGCCTGGTAATGATGCGCGTGCATATAGTCAGCGGGCGCTATTCAGTTAAGCGCCCGCTGACTAGATGCGCGCGCATCTAAAAGTGCCCGCTAGAATGTTGTGCAAGTTTCACAACGCACATATATTTCGGTTACGAAAACTTAATAATTATATCAGTCTAACATCTATATGTAATGTTATTAAATGGTTACACATTGGTGGAATTTGTTTATTGAAATTGACTATATTTGCTACATATTGTTCGGTATACTATAAGAAATAGAAAACCACACTTCGGGTCCAATGGCAGAATAGTGACCAGCAAGGCTGCCCCGAATAGTGTATCGACCTCAGCCTTCGGCTTCGGTCCATATACTATTCGTGGCTGCCTGGCTGGTCACTTTTCTGTCATAGGGCCCTCAGTGAGGTTTTCTATTTCTTATTTAAGCTCACCTGAGCACGAACCGTTTGCGGCGAGCCTTTGTTCGTGTCCCGTCATTCGTTCAACAACCATGTCACTTTGTTTAAATTTGAGACGAATCATCATTGAAATCCGTGACCACTAAAGCTAAAAAAAGTTGTTGATTTGTTTTTCAATGTGAAACTTTCAAATGATTTATGTTGCTTAATCGCTGATTTAAATTTGATAAATTATGGCTGAGATGAAATATGTGTTCTCCTCTTCAAATATACATCGTTTTAAATTATGTTTTTTCAACTGTATTACATAATTAGGTCAAAAGAGCTTATAATAGGTTTTGTATTGAACGGGTTGAGCGACATATCCTCCGAAACTGCTCTTGCATTTCAGCCAAATATGATAGATATGCTGTTTAAATGATCCTCTTCAAAAATTATATATAAATCGTCCTTAATAAATATGTATTAAACTAATGAACAATTGTAAATATGCTAGTCGGATGTAACCTTAATTTCACTGGAATAGTTGTTTTATGACTCTTCAACAAAGTTAACAAATATTTTTTGCATTTAATAAATAAAAATAAAAATTGTCGTCAGAGGGTTTGGCTTTTTCTTCTTAACAATTCAGCTGTATTCAAAGTCCCAGCCCAATGACATTTTAATCAAATTAATAACGCAGTTATTATTTATAATGGACATCTTACCGTACAGCATACAAACACAACTCATTAAAATCGAACTAATAGTATATATTCGGTGATTATCAATCCTATGGTTTGTACACAAACGATAGCGCGTGACGATTATAGACTAAATCGATAAAGTACACTACTGTCGTACCAAGCTTAAAGTTATGTATGTATATACTCGAACTAAGAATTTTGGAACATAATCATATGTGTATGCATTTTTAAAATCGAACTCCTTTTTATGTTATGCCTCTTCTCGAACGTCGCTTTAATTGGATTCCGGTGGCAAGGATGAAACGGGTGGTCTTCTGTAGAATCTTCGTTTGTCCGTACAGCTTGTCCTGCAGGCTTACATGTTATTGTGCAGACATGTAATAACCCTGTCAAATTTGTCACGTGTATATTGCGTGTCCTATAACCATTCGGATTTAATTGACAATACATGAAACTTGCAAAGAAGTAAGCATCATATAAACTTTTGACTTAAGTCGATTATCTACTAAGGTTACAAACACTTAGGTCAAAGAGGCACTTTGCCTCGGTGTTGTCTTCATTTTAAAATTTACTTTCATGATGTATTTTCAATCACTAATTTCCGTAATATAATTTAAAAACTAGACGCTCTAAAAATATTATTCATTTGAAGTTTATGTAGACTTACATAACTAAATTGTATATTCTTCAAACTTTATAGTGACACTTTAAACGCGTTCAAACTATAATATCTGGGATACGAGTCCCATATTGAATTCATATTGGGCAGCCCAAATGGGACCCATGTTGAACCTGTTGCACTTGCAATATGGGTCCCATATGGGTAAACCGTTAGAAACCGACCGTACTTGCATACAGATATTTTGCTTGGCTTGAGTTAGAAATTAGAAATCAACAATTCGAACTCAGATATTAGCTCTTAGATCTTACCAATATGAAATCTTAGAATGTAAAATACTCGTGAAGTCTCGAAACGCAATTTGTGGGAAAAAAAATTAAGAGTTGCCCGTAGGCACGAAAATATATTAGTGATATTTTCATTATAAATCTATTCATTCAACTGTGAAGAGTTTATCCTTTATTGATACAAAATAAATATTTCGTTAGTTCCATTGCAGTTGATTCGTGTCAGGCGTTAAAGCAAAGTAGGAACCATTTCAAACGCATTGAAAATATTAATTCCCTTTTGAAATACCACTTTTAATTTCCGTTTAAACAATTGTATCGTCATAATGCAGTTTACCAAATGAATATTGTCTTGCATTCAAGATAACTCAAAGTCAGCATTTCATAAATCCTCTACAAATGCTTTCAAACTATAGTCACAATTCAAACGTCGCGCATAAATAGTTAAATCTTATACAGACTTATATAAACGATGTTATACCCGGATGTAAATTTGACACAGATCTTTAACTCCCCAAACCGTGTTGTTATCAGTGCTTTTGGAAAATAACGTAATGGGATGCATGCACTGTACCTTAATGCTTAAACGTACATATACATGCTGCTGTAAACAGCATAATTACTCAAACTATGTAAACATACTAACCCAAGGTTGCGATAACATTCTTAAATTAACTTAATTACGACAGATTGGTAATGTGTCTGCAACCTTTAATTGGATTGAATTTTCAGTTAATGTACCATTCGGCATGACATTTATTTTGATTCTGTGCGTTTTATTTTATAAAACTGGATATTTAAATTGTCTTAGCCAATCAACAGATGCCTTCTCTTTCATCCTGTACTTTGTTGTTGAGTTTTATTAAGACTTGTTATAACATGAAACTTAAAGTGCAATACAAAATACTTGGTGTTTTTATTAGTATAATATGATGGAAATACTTCAGGTGCAATAAGAAACTGTGTAAGAGGTATTATTCCGTCGTAAATGTATGTAAAACCTAAACCTTACCTTTTATTCAATATTTTCGAATTTTCAAAACCTTACATTGCTGATAATTTGACAAACGCTAATCAGTTGTTCTGTTTTCAAATTGTATTATGAGATCTTACACATGTCACATTGGCCACAACTCTCTGCCGCGTCTATATTACCTTCCTCATTCAAAGAAAAAAAGAATAAATGAGCTTGAAACAATACATAATAATTGAGAAGGGCTAAACATAGTAGATACTGAACGATCAAATCAACTATTTTATATTTCCCGCATACGATTAAGCCAATATTTTAAGCGTGTGGTATAAAAACACGCTTGCTTGGCTCGTTCGCGTTATGTCTGTCCAGCCGACGTTACAATAACGTAAGTCCTACACAATTTATATTACGAAAACAAATGGTTCGATGCTATTGTAAGCTGTTTAAAGCTTTATTGTGTAATAGTTGACGCTCATAATAGATTTACCATTTTCAGAGAATTTAACAATAAGTAGTATTGCATTAAACATCCAGATCAGGTACAACTTAGACAACAACATTGCGAGTTGTATGCTAACCTTTGACGAATGGGGTGTATAGCAGAGGCAAATTCCCGTCTATACGTACGGTTGTCTGTAAATGACGTATAGAAATGTCCTGTCTCGGACTCAACTTTGCCGTTTATTCAACTCGTTATAAGCACTCAGCTTCACCACAAAACGACGTGTCGCCTGTTATACATCTCCCCCTACGCCAACGGTCAAGGTCAAACTTTAAGGTTAAATTTCTGATTGAGTCATAAACAAATTCCTGTCTCAACCATACCTTTGCTTTATTTTTATTTTTTAAATAATTTGTCACAAATGTAAACCACCGTCATAAGACGACGTGTCGCGTGTATCAGTCGTCTCCCTAACTCAAAGGTCAATCCAACACTTTAAGGTCAAAGGTCTAATTTTCCATTAAAACAGCTCAAACATTATTGTGAGTCATACTATATACATACATTGATACATTTGTAAATATTTACCACAAATTTAGTCCAAAGTAAGACGAGGTATCGCAAGAACACTCGTCTCCCTTCCTCAAAGGCCAAGGTCACACTTAGAATAAAAGGGTCAAATTTGGCCATACAATATGTTTGGGTAACTAAATACCATGAAGAGAAGAAATTGCGTGTGTGTTTCACCTCTCCCTCCTCTAAGAAGTCAAGGTGAAACTTGGACTGAGTTTCGCGTGTACCGCGCGTTAAATGACCTCAACGGTCAATGTGACACTAAGAGGTAAAAAGCTCAAGGCAAAATATGGCCATAAACAGATTGTTTTAACATACGTTGAGTTTTGACATGAAAGTAAAATGTGGGGCCTTCGTGCCCTAGAGGCTTGCATCTTCTTTAAAGTTAATTTATTCCTGACAAAGCTAACTTTCCCATGAATATTTTTGAAAGTGTGAAAAATGTGAATGTCCTTTACAAGTCAAACTGAATGAAAAAAATATAAGNTATTCAATATTTTCGAATTTTCAAAACCTTACATTGCTGATAATTTGACAAACGCTAATCAGTTGTTCTGTTTTCAAATTGTATTATGAGATCTTACACATGTCACATTGGCCACAACTCTCTGCCGCGTCTATATTACCTTCCTCATTCAAAGAAAAAAAGAATAAATGAGCTTGAAACAATACATAATAATTGAGAAGGGCTAAACATAGTAGATACTGAACGATCAAATCAACTATTTTATATTTCCCGCATACGATTAAGCCAATATTTTAAGCGTGTGGTATAAAAACACGCTTGCTTGGCTCGTTCGCGTTATGTCTGTCCAGCCGACGTTACAATAACGTAAGTCCTACACAATTTATATTACGAAAACAAATGGTTCGATGCTATTGTAAGCTGTTTAAAGCTTTATTGTGTAATAGTTGACGCTCATAATAGATTTACCATTTTCAGAGAATTTAACAATAAGTAGTATTGCATTAAACATCCAGATCAGGAACAACTTAGACAACAACATTGCGAGTTGTATGCTAACCTTTGACGAATGGGGTGTATAGCAGAGGCAAATTCCCGTCTATACGTACGGTTGTCTGTAAATGACGTATAGAAATGTCCTGTCTCGGACTAAACTTTGCCGTTTATTCAACTCGTTATAAGCACTCAACTTCACCACAAAACGACGTGTCGCCTGTTATACATCTCCCCCTACGCCAACGGTCAAGGTCAAACTTTAAGGTTAAATTTCTGATTGAGTCATAAACAAATTCCTGTCTCAACCATACCTTTGCTTTATTTTTATTTTTTAAATAATTTGTCACAAATGTAAACCACCGTCATAAGACGACGTGTCGCGTGTATCAGTCGTCTCCCTAACTCAAAGGTCAATCCAACACTTTAAGGTCAAAGGTCTAATTTTCCATTAAAACAGCTCAAACATTATTGTGAGTCATACTATATACATACATTGATACATTTGTAAATATTTACCACAAATTTAGTCCAAAGTAAGACGAGGTATCGCAAGAACACTCGTCTCCCTTCCTCAAAGGTCAAGGTCACACTTAGAATAAAAGGGTCAAATTTGGCCATACAATATGTTTGGGTAACTAAATACCATGAAGAGAAGAAATTGCGTGTGTGTTTCACCTCTCCCTCCTCTAAGAAGTCAAGGTGAAACTTGGACTGAGTTTCGCGTGTACCGCGCGTTAAATGACCTCAACGGTCAATGTGACACTAAGAGGTAAAAAGCTCAAGGCAAAATATGGCCATAAACAGATTGTTTTAACATACGTTGAGTTTTGACATGAAAGTAAAATGTGGGGCCATCGTGCCCTAGAGGCTTGCATCTTCTTTAAAGTTAATTTATTCCTGACAAAGCTAACTTTCCCATGAATATTTTTGAAAGTGTGAAAAATGTGAATGTCCTTTACAAGTCAAACTGAATGAAAAAAAATATAAGCTTTAAATTTGCTTCTGTAAGTTGATTCCCTGTTTTCTATTTTATCTATATTTAACGAAATTTAAGGAGGTTTTAACCGGAACATAATCATCTCCAGAGTCAGGTTCAACTATTTAAGTTCATATGTAAGCCATGATTTAGGTTCAATTGAGATTCTGCACATTTATTAACTCCGACGGTATCAGTTTTAGCAAAAGTATTTAAGCGAGCTTGTTTATAAAGTCTAACACATTCTTCAATTGACATGATTTAAACAAAATGTCTGATTCAGTGCAAGGAAATTAAGTTCGTTCATTTTTAGATACAGTGATAGCACAACACTTTGTATCGTACATGTAGATGCTCACGAGACAGGTACCGTTGATTCGTTTACATTTAAAGTCATTACTTTCTAAGAAAAATGACAAAATATAGTTATTGCTTAAAATACTAATGTGCGATAATATAAACACTATTTTTTCAGATTTTCAAGTGTATTTATATTGCTTTTTTTTGTCTAATCGCAGTTATATGTGTATTTTCATCTTAAAGCATATATTGCATACATACACGTATTCCGTTTGCAAACAACTGTACAAACAAAGTATTCAAATATGTCTTGGAATGCTTTTTGTTGTTAAGCCTTGGTTTGTTACACAATTAGAACAATGTGTGTTCTGCTATATATAAACATTATGTTTTAAGATAAAAAAAATGAAGGCATGGTAAAGTACACAAAGTGATTAGTACACTAGTGGACTAGCATTNCATTGCTGATAATTTGACAAACGCTAATCAGCTGTTCTGTTTTAAAATTATATTATGAGATCTTACACATGGCACATTGGCCACAACTCTCTGCCGCGTCAATATTACCTTCCTCATTCGAAGAAAAAAGAATAAATGAGCTTGAAACAATACATAATAATTGAGAAGGGCTAAACATAGTAGACACTGAGCGATCAAATCAACTATTTTATATTTCCCGCATACGATTAAGCCAATATTTTAAGCGTGTGGTATAACCACACGCGTGCTTGGCTCGTTCGCGTTATGTCTGTCCAGCCGACGTTACAATAACGTTAGTCCTACACAATTTATATTACGAAAACAAATGGGTCGATACTATTGTAAGCTATTTAAAGCTTTATTGTGTTTTATAGTTGACGCTCATAATAGATTTACCATTTCCAGAGAATTTAACAATAAGTAGTATTGCATTAAACATCCAGATCAGGAACAACTTAGACAACAACATTGCGAGTTTTATGCTTACCTTTGACGAATGGGGTGTATAGCAGAGGCAAATTCCCGTCTATACGTACGGTTGTCTGTAAATGACGTATAGAAATGTCCTGTCTCGGACTAAACTTTTCCGTTTATTCAACTCGTCATAAGCACTCAACATCACCACAAAACGACGTGTCGCCTGTTATACATCTCCCCCTACGCCAACGGTCAAGGTCAAACTTTAAGGTTAAATTTCTGATTTAGTCATAAACAAATTCCTGTCTCAACCATACCTTTGCTTTATTTTTATTTTTTTTAATAATTTGTCACAAATGTAAACAACCGTCATAAGACGACGTGTCGCGTGTAGCAGTCGTCTCACTAACTCAAAGGTCAATCCAACACTTTAAGGTCAAAGGTCTAATTTTCCATTAAAACAGCTCAAACATTATTGTGAGTCATACTATATACATACATTGATACATCTGTGAATATTTACCACAAATTCAGTGTATAGTAAGACGAGGTATCGCTAGAACACTCGTCTCCCTTTCTCAAAGGTCAAGGTCACACTTAGAATAAAAGGGTCAAATTTGGCCATACAATATGTTTGGTTAACTAAATACCATGAAGAGAAGAAATTGCGTGTGTGTTTCACCTCTCCCTCCCCTAAGAAGTCAAGATGAAACTTGGACTGAGTTTCGCGTGTACCACGCGTTAAATAACCTCAACGGTCAATGTGACACTAAGAGGTAAAAAGCTCAAGGCAAAATATGGCCATAAACAGATTGTTTTAACATACGTTGAGTTTTGACATGAAAGTAAAATGTGGAGCCTTCGTGCCCTAGAGGCTTGCATCTTCTTAAAAGTTAATTTATTCCAGACAAAGCTAACTTTCCCATGATTATTTTTGAAAGTGTGAAAAATGTGAATGTCCTTTACCAAGTCAAACTGAATGAAAGAAAATATAAGCTTTAAATTTGCTTCTGTAAGTTGATTCCCTGTTTCCTATTTTATCTATATTTAACGAAATTTAAGGAGGTTTTAACCGGAACATAATCATCTCCAGAGTCAGGTTCATCTATTTAAGTTCATATGTAAGCCATGATTTAGGTTCAATTGAGATTCTGTACATTTATTAACTCCGACGGTATCAGTTTTAGCAAAAGTATTTAAGCGAGCTCGTTTATAAAGTCTAACACATTCTTCAATTGACATGCTTTAAACAAAGTGTCTGATTCAGTGAAAGGAAATTAAGTTCGTTCATTTTTAGATTCAGTTATAGCACAACACTTTGTATCGTACATGTAGATGCTCACGAGACAGGTACCGTTGATTCGTTAACATTTAAAGTCATTACTTTCTAAGAAAAATGACAAAATATAGTTATTGCTTAAAATACTAATCTGCGATAATATAAGCACTATTTTTTCAGATTTTCAAGTGTATTTATATTGCGTTTTTTTTGTTGTTTAATTGCAGCGATATGTTTATTTTCATCTTAAAGCATATATTGCATACATACACGTATTCCGTTTGCAAACAACTGTACAAACAAAGTATACAAATATGTCTTGGAATATTTTTAGTTGTTAAGCCTTGGTTGTTACACAATTAGAACCATGTGTGTTCTGCAATATATAAACATTATGTTTTAAGATAAAAAAATGAAGACATGGTAAAGTACACAAAGTGATTAGTACACTAGTGGACTAGCATTATGGGCATTTTATGCGATTCAATTCTTGTTTTAAAAAAATGCAATGTATCATGTCTAAGGTCTTTTTCTTTCTCAAACTGATTTTTTTAAGTTTCAGACTAGGTATTAAAGAATAACAATAAGGCATTCGTTTCCTTTATTTCATATCAAAGCTGAAATAGTGTGTTGATATAGTAATACAGTTCACAATAGTATAACCAACTATTTATTTTAATGAGACAATTCAAAACTGACATAAGCGAAGGATAGTTTAACGTGTAGTTGTTGTTGTTCAAGACAGATTGACACCTGATTCTAGATATGTTGGATGTGTTTGCAGTCCCGAAAAAGATGTCCTATAGTTTCGATATTTTCACCGCTGGTGTCACATAAGTTAGAGTTGGATAGTTTTCATTTGAAAAGAGATGTATTGATTGCAATAATTCGATGTATGTATTTATAATGGAAACTAAAGTATCGATAATTGTTTTGTAAGACATACCAAACATGTCTTTCCAATTCAGTTCATGCTCTTATTTTGTTTTTTGTATACTGGTCTGTTTGGTTGTGTTGTATTTTCTTACACAAATGTGTTTCTCACGGTTTTCGTGTTATGTTTGTAAATATATTTTTTCTGTATTGATTCACTTTTTATTTATACATCGGGAAAGTTATTGCAGGTTTGTCAATCAAAAATAAAATGTTATTGAAGGTATTAAAAAATGTTCATTCGGTTATCAAATAGTTTATAGACATGCTTATGATTTCATAGATGTGAATTAAGTAGTATCGTATGTCGTCATGTGTCACTAAGTTAGCTGACTTTTGTGGAAAAAAAAATATAAAAGATAAAACGGTTACATTATGGCTGCTGGAACTAGCGCTCGTCAAAAACAAAGAAAACAAGGCTTGTCACCATAGGATGTCATATGCCCCCTTTTTCCACATTTTTCTAAACCTAAACGCAAAGTGTTTTTCCACATATTTCGAAACATAAACGCAAAGTGTGACGGAATTTCAGACGGACAGACAGACGGACAGACGGACAGTGCGATCACTATATGCCAACCTTCGGGGGCATAAAAAAACGGACTCGTAAACCATTGCTATACGCCGATACTATGGACACTGACAGGAGGCTGCTCAGTCTGTGACCGCGTTGAATGTATATTCTTTTCGGATCCCTCGATACAGAAATAGCCAGTACCTATTAGCCTATTGATTAATAGATGGTGTATAAGTATTGCTGTATAAGTGTTCCCTTTCTGGAAAAAAAAATTAAACTTCTAAATAAATTAATTGATATGAGTTTTATTGAAATGTGGTGTCGTTAATAAGTTTTCAAGAGTAAAATTTATGAACAATTTGAGTGTTATTAATACATTATGAGTTGTGTATGTGTCTGAAATTGCTAGCGCAGTTTGTATTCCACGAATAAACGAAAAAATTTCTTAAGTGGTTTATTATTTAGCGTATTCAAAACGCGTTAGGAGCTTGCAATATAATATGGTAAAGGTTGTTTTCTTCGAGATTATATGATTTGGTTGCTATGTCAAGTGCTTTAATATGGACAATAACTAGATCAAAGTGTGACATTGAGTCGATTTGCAAACAATTTAATACGTTTAAAAAGTGGCAATCCGCTGCTACATTTAAGAAGATACATGACCATATGTGTGTTTATCATTTTGTGGTATGCAGTTCTAGGTAATATGTCATGTATTTTTCACTATCATTGTAGAAGATACGTCTTGTTCAAAACGTGTTTAATGAATATAAGACGTTAATTGATAAAGGTGATTTGTCCTGGCATAAACAATTTATATGGGCTTGCGTTCGGGCGATTGCAGTGCTTATGGGGGATTATTAAATTAGATTATAATGACATAACTAACTGAATACTTAAATGTTCTAATACTTGTTGTCGTAGTAATTTTCTAATTTCACATGTAGAGGTGTAAATCACATATTTATTGAAACATTATCATTATAGTAATTATATTAACTATATTATAAGAACACACAAAAAATCGCACGTACATGTAATATATAGAGTTATCGGATCGGTCATCTTTTATACACAAACTGCACAGCTTATGAATCCGTTTGTACTTAATAATGTTTTACCAAAGGCCAACAAGAGAGAACTGCACATGTAAAGCACATACATTTCTATAGTAATCTGATATGAGCATTTGATACAAATCATAAAGGAGGTGTAAACAACTGGTGTATGTGCGCCCAAATATCACGTATGTCAAAATATGCTAAATTTCTTTCCATTTGCTTCCAAAATAGCGATTCTTTAACATGAATCATGATGGAATAAATTTAATATAATATAATTACATTTTTGATGCACACGGACATTTGATAGAGAAATAAATATAAACAACACATAACATGCAACACATTAAATATTATATATGTTGAACTGTATTATTTTCGAACTAAGAATCACAAACGTATATACAATTTAATAAAAATAACAAGCATTAATTTACACAACAAATGTAGTGTTGTTTTTTTCAAAACCAAAGGATAGTATTCACTGATTTTAAATTATACTTTTAATTAAACTTTCTCAAATGCGTAGTCTTTTTGGTGGGGTCGGGAGGTGTTATTGTGTTATAGTGTAAAACATTTCGGTCCATGCCTAAGAATAACTAACAAGAAACACAGTCGAAGAGTAATAGCAGTTTTTCATTCAAGATGTCATCATTCATGTATTATACAACACAAGACTATTTTAAAATGACATCATTAGAAACATGTTTATTCGATATAGTGCAAACGCATTGTAAATTGTTTCCTTAAAATCAGTTGTATGATCCCAATATCTACTACGTTATCAAAACGTAAATGAAAGAAAGCTTATTATAGTAATTACCATATGAAATCGCATTTGAAAATTATTAAACTAAAAACATAATCATTCGCGGTTCAACAAAACATCTCTCTAAAAATTATATAAACAATTTATTAATATATATGTAACATTATCTGTGGAAAAACTCGATCAAGTAATATAAAAATATACTTGTTATTCATAATACAAAATGTTTGGAAGTAGTGTTATATGTGCATATATGTGATTTATTTATTGTAAGAACATTTAAATTATAAAAAGTAACAACATAAATATACACTAAAACAAGTGATGCACATGTAATTTAGCTATGAGTTCATATGTTCATGTTTAAGTGTCATTTTCATTAATAAATGGAAATGACCCAACGTGATATTAATAATCATCTGTTTGCATTCACAAACGTTAATCTGTGGATTCATTTAATTCGATTGACATGAAATTGTATTGATTCGTTTTATTCGGGAATATTAGTTTGTTCGTAAAGGGACTTGTTCACAGATTTTGGCATGTTTTGAAGTTTGTCTTGAAATGCGTTAAATTGAAAAATATAAACATCAGAACTAAAGAGCTACAATATAAAAACAAGAATAAAGGTAAAAAAAGAAAACAAAACAGAAAAAAAAATAGTTAACCACACCAGGGCTCGAACCACTGACCCATGGAGTAAAAGCCAAGCGCCGAAACCACTCAGCCATCCGTCTTCACGTGTGTATGTGTGTTATTAATGTTCGGGTCGTCGTTGAGTCTTTACGACTACATTATGTGCGGACCCGACCATCTGTCTTCACATGGGTTGCCATTTATTTTATACTTTGTATAACCGTCCACGTGTTGTTACAAATATAACGATAACACAAAAAATCGAAATTTTTAAATCGTTTCGCGTCTGAGACGCTTTATAATTTAATTAATTTTTAACGATGATTTTTCAAAAACGAAAGTGTATTTTCAGTATAAGTCTGTTTCATTAGTATTATTTCGCACACTGATGTACATTCTTCATTTATTTCTTGAATCTGTGATAAACAGTTGCTTTTGATAAACTGTGAATAAGTCCCTTTAAATGTTGTAGATTTAGTTTATAATTTCGGATATAAGACTGCGGGACATTAAGGTTCTGTTGATATTTTTATTTTTGTGTTTAAAGGACCCTTGCAAATTCACGACAATTATCGTCCCACAAATAATATTGGTTTCGCAATCGTTTCATTAATGAACGAACAATTATTCAATCAACATTAAGATTCGCGTATTAAGCATTCATGCTAGTGCAGACAAAGGTAAGGATAAACAGTATATGTCGATATATAATCAAACATTTCGATGTTTGCACCCTCGTGTTATTTAAATGTGTTGATTAGCCCAAATTATAACGACACAAATAAAGTTTAGAATCATTTAAACTCATTTATTATTTTTAAAACGTATATGATGTCATTATTAAAAATACCTATTTTATACAAACGAAGCTCTTCGGCATATAACTGAATATAAAAGATGATTAAAAATTTAAATTTACTCTTGATCGACAATAAACAAATGTGGTTGTTGTTGCAACAAATTGTATATTTCGAAAGAAACTGCTCTTCACAAATGCAAGTTAATCGATTCGCTGCTTTGAT
>VMBQ01010598.1:0-19103 GCA_007657795.1 Dreissena rostriformis | reverse complement strand
CGATGATCAAAACAGCCAAACGAGCTGTAAGCAGAAAACTTCAAAGTGCGGACATTAATGATGAAGAGTTAAATACCGCTTTCATTGGAGCAGAGGGACTTATTAATAGCCGGCCGCTGACATATCAGTCGGCAAACCCAGCTGATGACATTGTTTTAACTCCAAATCACTTTCTCCACGGCCAGGCGGGTGGTGATTTTGCTCCAAGTTCGATTGACACTACAGCATACAGCCAAAGGAAACGTTGGAGATATATCCAAGAACTTATCAGGCACATCTGGCGTAATTGGCTACATGAGTTTTTACCAACACTGGGAACAAGGAAAAAGTTGTTCCAGACCAAGGTCGATTATCAGGTTGGGGATGTCGTTATCGTTGTTGACCCCGACTCCCCTCGAGGTCACTGGCCGCTTGGAAGGGTAGTCGAAGTATGCCCAGGAGCTGATGGCCACTTTAGAGTGGTAAACGTTCGTGTGGATGGGGCGATACACAAAAAAACGCGATTGTGTTTCCTCGTACAAAGTGACACATAAAGATTTCAAAAGCAATACCAGATGTGTTTCGAACAAATAGTGCAAGGTTTATCTTTTGAAGAAAGCAATGTTAAAGGGCATAATAATCCCAAGCTTTCTTTTATGTCTTAATACCTTAATTTCAAAATGTTCATTTTCATGAGTGGCATAGTGTTAAAGGGCATAATAATTCCCTATATGCCATAACAATTTTTTAGTAATTTTAATAATGATGCCAGTATAAGATTCACGAGAACATCTCAGGAACATTTTGAAGATCAGTGTTGGAACAAGAAAACTGTAAAATTAAATTTTGTATGTAAATAATTGCTGTACTTTGTTGCTAATGTCATTTTATTCTAATGTTTATGAACACTGCTTGTTGTTTATATTGATTTTTTTTAATATTCATGATCACAATGTTGTGTTCAAACTGGTTGTGTACTAGTAAAATAAAATAAAAAGTTATTGTTTATAGAAGGAAATTGAAAATGTAAAAATATAATAAGACAACTCTATTTTAACTATATCTTTAGTTCTTTCCATATAACAATGTAACATGAAGCTAGATATGCATTCATCTTGTTTTATAATTCAAATAGAAAATTGACTTCACAATTTTGTTTACCTATTACTTGACTTTATTTCAAAATAAGCACTAGTTAAGATGTTTTTACCTTTAATAAAAAGGAGAAGTTGTGAAAAATCAGATAAAAAGGGATTATAATGCACATTAAATAATTATAATTAAGTTAGTTTAAACATGTTTTATTTAGGGAGGTAAATATGGTGAACTTCTATGTTTGTATGGTTGAGTTATCTTTCTTGAATTATTACTTTTTGAGTAATTGATATGCATTTTTCAGATGTCAGTTGTCTGTGTTGCAAAACAATATTCAATATTGTTTTATAAGGTTGAATGATTAATAGACAAGGTAGTCTGCAATATGAATTGATATTTTTCCTTGTTATTTATATTATACATCATTGATTATAAAATTGATTTGTATTCAGTTGTCGCGCTAAATTGTCATATACATGTACAATTATAGTTGAAATTAGATTCTTGATTTCACAAAACAGCCATGTACTTATAGGGATGTAAAGTTTGTGTATATGTATTGTTTCAAGGAATCGAGTACTCTTAAGAAAATTAGGGAAGATATGTATAGCAACAGGTATATGTATGCATGTCATAAGTATGACTATCAGTTTCATGATAAAAACCATAGATGAGGCGAGTTATGAAAAGCATTGTAATTATGCATCCATTTATAATTCCATTGTTACTGGAATTAAAGTATAAATTTGTTGAATTGTTGTTGGTAATAATTATACATGTATCGCAAATCGGTAAACTTGGCATTGTTATTGACATATTTTAGGCTAAATGGTATTGAGAATTCAAAATGTAATAGTCTTTAATATGTAAGTCTAGGTCTCGAAGCGTACATTATTAATTGATACTATTTAGAACTGTCTATTTAGTCAGTTGATGGAAATAGGCTATATCCATCAACGGGGGAGAGAATGTTCGGCAGAGAACTAGAATGTATATGGTTGTATGTAACCTTGCAGTAGGATGTAATCTCAAATCGAAAATGATGGCGAATAAACACGTGAAATCGAAAACGTGGTTTGTTGATAAAAAATACAAAATAGTAACGTATATCTTAGTTAGTAAGCACAATTAAAAGATAAAATCGATGCACAAGAACACACGGGGCACAACTAACTGTTCGTGATCAGGTTGACATCAAAACATTCGTGTCATTTGCAGTAAGCTGCAAGCCACATTTTTTCATCCATTTAGGAATTTTAAGAAAAGATGTTTATATGGATTATTATGTATAGTTAATTTTAAATACAACATTGCTTATTAATGTTATGAATTTATTTGCCTTTTTTACTTGCATTAAACTGAATATAATTACTACAAATCATTCCCGTTATAAAACATATATCATTCACAAGTTCAGTAAATTCATATGGAACTTAACAATCATGCTCTTTTTTATAATATGTTGTTATGCAAACATCTATCAATAAACTAGGTTCGCTTTGGTAAAACTGAAACACTTTAATGTAAAATATACTCAAAATGTATACTTTAGATGGCCAACACAATAAATAAACAGTGGTTAACACGGATCTCTGAGAGCTAGAGCTTGTTTTATAAACCTAGACGTATTGATTAAACTTTCTAAGTAGGCTTATTAATGTTTTAGACCTGTAATAAGACATTTTGATTGTATGTTCTTTCTTCACATATTTCCAATTGTGATTGTATTGTGCATTCGAAATAAAAGTTTAATAAAAAATTACAGAACAATAAAGGATTCTCAGACATTCCAAGTTTCCTACCCACAATCTTTTCCAACATGTTTTGTCTGAACAATTTATTTACAAATGTCACTCTTCTGAACATAAATATTGATCAAGCAAAACGTATTTGCTATATATGTATAGTATATGCATTGTATATGCATTTATTATAGTAAAAAAGAAACGAAAATATATTCACATAAATGTCCTCTCGGAAAACAAGAAAACATATAATTAGCTAGTCAACTTCACTTGCAGGGTACCCACGTTTTCCAAAAAAAAGAATAGGCCATAATTATGCTGCAGTTGAGACTTTTAGATGTTTCATAAACTTATCTTATGATGTACATCATTTGTAAACGAAAGCAATCGTTCTCCAAATAGTTCTTATACAAAGTTTAAATTGCTTACCTAAGAAATTGTATTAAGAATTACCTAGTTTCCAGATAGAATAGTTCAATAGTGCAAACAAATGTTTAAATAAATGTATGCGAAAATGATTGATAGTTCATGATCAACTCATTGTGTAAAAACAGGTTACCTACACAGATCAGGACATAATTAATTATCCTACCTTTGGAGTTCAAAACATGTTTCCATAATATGATAGACAGGGGAATGTTTGACTGGTTGAAGAAAGGGACTTTTTCACTTTGTTTCGAAATTTGTAATGTCATTTCACACATTTATTAACAACACTATAATAGTAAGAGTAGTCTAAAGTAATTTTGATAACAACTAAAACAACATTGAATAATTTTTTTTAACAGCCACGAAAATCGAACCCGGAACATTTCGATGATAAAGTCTATGCTCTATCTCTACATCACAGAGGCTTTCAAACTCATTTCTCGCCTACAAGACGGCTATCTTGTTTCGATTTTACCGAGTATTTGTAGTTTTACGCACATACACGGAAAACGCTCGGAGCGACCATCATTAACGATACTATGATAATTTACACGAAGTTCATAACAGGCTTTAGATCTTCATTCGTGCGTTAAATTTAAACTCAATAATAAACACAATCAATATCAATATCGATATCGCTTGGCCATTGTGAATATAAACAACTATTGGACTACGTTAATATTCGTAATATTCAGGTAAGACAGATTTAATATTGTTTCTTTAATGCATTATTATGTAGTATGATCATGCTGATGATTATGTAGCGGATTTTATAATCATCATTTCATGTAATAAGCAACAATTTCTGTTAAAAGGCGTAAGGTGGTAAAAGTATTGCATTCACGATGTTATGTTAGATTCTATTAATATTATTTAATAATTTGAGCCGTAATTAACTACAGCTAACAATATAATGCGATTAATTGTTTGTCGTATGCAACAAGTCGTGTTATATTTACGAATTTGTTAAACTAAGTTGTCATTCAAATTAGTCGAATACCTAGAGTGTATTAGATTACAAAGCGCATATCGATCTCCTTACTCATCATGGTTGACATGATTTGCTTAATTATTTAACACTCAAACATTTGTCTCTATATGAATAGTCGGTAAAATGCTATTGATTAATTTTATAAACATGAAACAACAAATAATAAATCAGTTGAACGGGTTTCTTACTTAAGAAATTCATTATATATACTATTATCGTAAACGAACGTTACGAAAGGACATTACACGAATCGCATTTAAAATAAGAACTGAACCATTTATGTACAAATTTCACCCTTTTGAAAATATATATTGATCAAGCAAAACTTATTAGGTATATATTTACACATAAAGCATATTATATGAATGTATTATAGTAAATAAGATGCAACAAGTCGAATACAAGAAATGTTTTCACACAAATGTCCACTCGAACAACAAGAAAAAAAATCATTCTCTAGTCATAAGTCTTTTAAAAACTATTTAAACAAAAACAACAACATCGGCTAAGGGAAAATGAAAACTTTAAACCTAGACATTTTATATGATGTTTCCCTTTAGTGAACAAATATCCTTGATTGAGACTTTTAGATGTTGCATAAACGTAAGAAACATATCTTGTTTCATAAACAAACAAACATATGTTTAAATGCATGTATGTGGACATGATGGATTGGTCATGATCAACGCATAGTGTAACAAACAATTTTTTTACATGGTCCTACACAGCTCAGGACGGAATAGCTCATCGTTTCCTAAATTTTCCATAACTTGAAAGACTGGAGACATTTTGACTGGGGAAACCAAGTGACATTTTCACGCGTTTTCGTATTTTTAATGTCATTTCACCTATCTATTAACAACGATGTAATATTTAGAGTAGTCTAAAATAAATATGATAGCAACTAATTATTTTTTAAATAAAACAAAATTAAGAGCCGCGGCGCAAATCGAACTCGGATTATCTCGATATTAGTCCATGCTCTCCATATACATCAAGGAGGCTTTCAAACTCATTTGTCGCGTTAAAGACAGCTATCTTGTTTTGATTTTACCTACTCTGTTTTTAGGTTTACGCACATACTTGGAGTGACAGTCATTTTCGAAATTATGCGAATTTACACGAAGTTCATAACAGGCTTTAGATCTTCATTAGTGCGCTACATTTAAACTCAATAGCAAACACAATCAATATCGGTTTGCCATTGTGAACATACACAACTATTGGACTACGTTAATATCCGGTATTCAGGTAAGAAAGCTTAAATATTGTTTGTTTAATGCATTATTATGTAGTATGATCATGTTGATGATTATGTAGCAGATTGTAAAAACATCATTTCAGGATTGTAATTGGCAACAATGCCTGTTAAAAGGCGTAATGTGGTAAATTAATTGCAGTCACATTGGTATGGTAGATTCTATAACAATACTATTATAATATGTAACGTCATAAATTACTGCTTAAAATAAAATGCGAATAATTTTTGTTGTATGTAACCACGTTTATTATATTTGAAATATTTTAAACTAAGTTGTCACTGAAATAGGTCAAATACCTAGATATTAGAAAATAACGCGAATATCGATCAATTTACAAGGAACTCATTAACGTTCACAAGATAAACTTAATTATCTAATGCTAATATCGATTTTTCTCCATATTAATAGTATATTAAATGCGATTGATATATGTTGTAAACATGGGTGTATTTAGTATATATACATGTTTATGTAGTGTTTCTATAGCATATGTGTAGACAATGCTCGGTTAAACATACACAGTAGCATGTTTACTTAACATTAGGCTTATGTAGATAATGGTTTGCAATTCAGTAACATATTGCACGAAGTTTTAATATTAAATTGATGCATAATCTTAACAGCTCTTTTACTTTCATATACTTATATATAAAGTGCAAGAAGATTTATTGTACATGTGAAAAAATATGCAAACTGCGTTTAATACAGATATCGCACTACCAGAAAAGAAATATCTGTGCAAAAAGATATACAGCGTTGATGTTGGTTTGTGTTGGTAAAAGATAATCATAATTCCTGGCCAAACTCGAAATATCAATACATATCTCAAATATCTATACTCGCGTTCTTCGAACTTACATGCTTTAGTGGTTTGCCGTACAGAGCTATTTGACTCGATTATTTATAGTATCGTTAATCATCGCGGTCATGCTTAATATATTTGTCAATTTGATTTATTCTTATTTAATCAATATAAATGGTTTATATACAATTATTGTTTAACACATTGAAAATATGTTATTTTCCTGCCATTTATGCATAGCAATTATTGCATACGCCGAATATTTTTCTTTTAAGATGTGTCTTGCCTAAAGATAATGATTGTTTTTCCTTAAAGGCGGTGAGAGCATTGGCATGACGATATACAGACAGACAGACAGACAGACAGAANTAATGTGTAAAAAGAACTTGTTTATGTCATACTTGTGCAAAGTACATCGTCAAACGCTTCATGAAATGTGACAAGTTATACTTTGTGTTTATTATGTTGTTCAGATCTGGTTTAACTTTATCTTGGTTACATAACAACAGCTGTTAAACAACATGTTGGTATGTTAGATATACACTGATTGAATTGTATTCACGTTTCATACATGACATTATTCACACATAAAGGAAGTGCAGATTACAAATGTTGCTTATGAGATAAATAAATCGTTCTTCATTAAGACTTGCGTAGTTAGACACAGTATTCAATGTCATTGTGAACTGCATTATACTTTTAGAACATTACCGTTAAAATAATATTATTTATTTTTAGACTTAAGTCTAACATCTGATTGCTGTAACGGGCCCTTGACTTTTAAACGAGCAACATACTACCAAGCAGTCGAACAGATTAACCGCGCGTTACCGCACAGTAAACAGTGTACCTATTTAAGAATATTTCCGTTATTGAAAAGGATATCAAGTAACATGTGTTTTAATAACAAACAAGTTCAATATCAGTTGGCTATTTAGCAAAAATTTGACTTCTTACATTTCCGGCATTTAGGTAAGACTTCTTAATATTGTTAATCTAATGCATTATTATGTAGAATGTACATTTGTCAAATACGTTCCGTTTATAATTTAAAGGACGTGTTCACAAATTTTCGTATTGTTGAAGAAAAACTGTCGTGTAATGTATATACTAACACAACTATTAGCTTTGGAACAGTAAAAACAATGAAACAAGCAAAAGAGGTGAAATAAACCAAAGGTGCCTATCAGGGTGTTCGAACACCGGATCATTAAGTGCAAACGATAACACGATACCACTGCGTCATTGGTTACATAAATAAGTGAAAACTAAAATCCGCATTATGCGATAGCTCAAAAAGTAATTAAGGCAGGTTGATGGAAGTAGGTAGGTGTATAGAGGAACATATGGTGAATATGCAAGTTATTAAGTTGTTTACGTCAGACCAACGGTTGATATGGTTACATAAATAATTGAAACAAGTATGTGCATCGTGAAATGAATACAAGTATTTATGCTAAGTTAATGAATTTATGCAGATTATGGACAAATATTTTAATTTTATTTAATGTAAATTTATTTTTAATAAAGCGTTTGGTTCAAACTTTGACAGACATTACCGTTAACACATTGGCAGATATATTTAAATTACACGATAAGATATTAATGTGGATATTAAGTGTACATCATATCCACGAAATTAAATAATATTTACAATAATTGTGTAATACACGGAATACATAAATAAACACTATGTCGTACGTCGTCAATTAACACACTGAAACTAATTCGTACACTTTATTCCAAAGACCATATTTGTATGTTTAATGTTATGGTATCAGTATCGTGAATCAACTTGTTCCATAAACCTAAAATGTATTTATCTGGAGAATGTGGCGGATAACCTGTTTTTTAGAAAGAAAATGACTAACAAGCAGCATCAATTTAAAATACAATGAGTGCATAAGGTTTGGTAGGGTCAAGATTAGAGTGTCCTACCATATTTGCATTATGTAGTGACATACATTAGTGTTGATTTTTTTCTTAACATCAATCAGCGAATTAACAAAGTACCAATAAACAACGGAACGAATGTTGCGAAAACAATACAAAAGGGTTCGCCTTTTGTTTTATACTGATTCTTTATTATGTTTTTGGTTGTATAGTGTTTTCATCTGACGTAAAAGGTCATAGAACAAAAAGGCAATAAAATGTAAACATAAACCTTATATTTGAGTTAACATCAAATGTTCGTTGTATTATACTGTATAAGCGACTGTGATGTGTATTGCGAAACATGTGTTTCAAAACCAAATTTAATTCACGTATTTATAATACGAAACTAGCGATTAGGCACCCTCAACATCAAACGACAGTTTCCTCCAACCTTGACTATAACCAAACATTCCTGGTCTCAAATCAATGCACCATGGACGTTTTTAGAAAAGTATTAGATAGAAGAAATATGTTCGGGTATTTAAGTTAATCATTTTCTAAACTGTTTTGACATTTTCGGGTTAACTTGATCAGAAATATATTATATTTTAATATTCTATAAGTATATTTTTAGCAACTAAAACGTTTGATGAAATCTGAGTACACTCGCTTTCAAAAAGAATTTCGCTGACTGAATTTGTTGTTTGTTCTTTAAGTGGAATAATTCATCCACACTATAGTAAAGATTATGTCGATCATTTCCAACGGGATATAAGTAAGCAATTAAGCATTTTTCAAATTTAATTTAATTTAAAACTTCGTCGAAAACAATCGTTTGATGTTGAGGGTGCCTAATCGCTAGTTTCGTATTATAAATCACAATGTGTCGTATATAACTAAATAAGCGTTCGCAATATAAACATTTTCGAAAGTTAAGATTTCATGAATAATTTCGGTGATATGCTTTTAAGGATTCGTTTTTGTTTGCAGTCACTAACAATACATAGTAATGTTCTTTAGACACGGCTCTGATACGGCGCTCGAATGTGTAGTTTATTCAAAACATGTCCCTATTATTCCTGTGGTCGATTTCGAACACTTACTGTTTTATCAACATATTAATCACACTTGTTAAACCAATAGGATTTCATACTTGGCAGTTATATAATAAGAGATTTTCTTTTGCACATTGTTTATGCATTTTGTGATCGAGTCATTTAAAAAAAAATATGCTTTGAAATCACATTCTTAACAAATGAAATAACATTGCCAATTTTCCAAACATAACACATTTTCTCGTTGTGAACATATGTATTAAATATCATCACCATATAATTTATGGTACCATTTAGATCGAATAAAATGTTTCAGAATCCGTCATCTGATTTGAAAATGGTTCGTCACCGATCAATACCGAACGGTGATGTGGATAGATTCCTTAAATTTATCAAGGATCAAAATGTAGAAGACAATATCTTCAAAAGAGATGAGCTCCGCAAACTTTATGACACAATTTTTAAGCCAACATTAGACAGAAACTATGCCTTTCGCCAAATGATGAAAACTCTTACTGATTCGAGTGAGGCTCATGAGTTGGGCGACTTTTACATATTTGGCAAAGATGTTCAACCTCTATATGAACGCATGACCAGCGACTCTGATTTCATGAAGAAATTGGACGAATGGAAGGAGATTGCAGAAGAAAACCCGTTGTTTTGTGAAATCTGTGGAATAGAATGTACATCTGAGAGATCTCTTGAAGAACATCAGCTCGGCTACAGACACAGAATTCACAAACTGCATGTGGATATTTACCTTAAGAGGTAATGCAATTGTGGTATTTGTTTGATGTATGTAAAGTGGATATGGATATTTTTTTGAATCGGGTCGTATATTTCACCATGTTTTATATATTTGATAAGCAGTTTAAACCCCAAAAGGTAAGTTAAAATCTCTTCAATCTTTGACAGATGTATTTCACTGGGTCTGTATAAATGCACCTATTTATAAATATTTTAAGCAAACATTTTGTAGGGACATGATGAAAAGTATTCCCCCTGGACTACGACTAGATAGCGACCCAGCTGTAAAAAGCGACGGAACAATAGAGCTAAAATGCCAACCCGGACAGGAATGTAAAATGAGCATCGATATTGAGAACGAAATGGATGGAGTATATGTCGTCTTTCAGAGACATGTGTTCCTATGGGATACCGGGGTGTTCAAGATGTCCAAAGTAACCGCCAGTAAAAAATCGATGAAGAAAAATCTCCATATCAAAACAGGTATGTGATAGCTGTATTGTCACCTTATTCCTTTTCCATTCTCTGTTTCTCTGGTGTTTATGATAATTTCTTTGTTTTAATTATATTGTTATTTATACGTATGTATAAAAGAACGAGTTTTTTGGGGGACTGAAAACCAACAACTCTTTACAGGTGAAATAAGAACATTTCAAATTGTGTGCAAAGCTCCGAATGATTTTGGGCATCACTTTGTACCGTTGGCTTTGTACTTCGTTAAGAAAGATGTAAGAACGCTTGAACTCATAAAGAAGGAAGAAATGAGAGCATGGACGCAGGATTTTGTACTACGATTTGTATCCCTACATGTTATAGGTTTGTAGAACTTACGATGTGTTTTAGAACAGAATAATAATAATAATAATAATAATAATAATAATAATAATAATAATAATAATAATAATAATAATAATAATATTAGTTATTGTTAATTTTAGAACGATATGCATAATGGGTTTTAAAAAAACGATTACTTTTATAGGTCCGTAAGCAGAGTTTAGAATATACAGTGTTTAAACATAAAAGAACTGCTAACGCAACCTGCATGTTTCATTATTTCTAAATTATGTATCAAGAGGTAGTTTCGAAAACCCTGTTCGAACGCAGATTGAAACATATTATTATATAGCCATTATGTGTTAATACAACTTGAATTGAAACAAAGTTAGATATAATACAGGTATTTTATGTTCTCAAAGGTGACATGCATGAGAAGTTAGCTCCGACATCTGAGTTCATTAGACAGGAGAGACATCGTGAGATGCCTATCTACGAAACCGTGCCGGGGGAGCCGCTACCAGAGTATGTTAACCTGCAGTTTTGTATTTTTTCAGAACACAAATGCTTTTCTGCTGGTAAGGTTTTAAACATAATATAAATAAGTGCGTGTCTTTGTAATTCAGATATAAACATTTATTTTTTGTAACTGTTTTAATTATGAGTATAAGCATTTGCATACACAGCACATTGTCACATTGTTTTTGCAATTACTTTGGCAATAAGAACTTTCAACTTTGAATTACATTATCTGTCTACCCCAGAAGTCTTATGAGCATTGATAATATGGCCTACATTTGGGTATGTGTCTGCCATTATACCAAACTCTATAATGACACGACTAAGACCAATTGAAACAATAAACCATGTAGTTTAGTTTAAATGTATTAATTTTGCTCGACTGTATTGAATGCACAAGGCTTATTGAAACACTCTCGAGTCCGTTTCCGATGTATAACCTCCGAACCTCCTGATCTCTAGACGGACACCATATCCACAGCAATTTTTACTCTGTATTCACAAAACCTATACGCGTATATGTAAAGTACATCATTAGCGATTAGATAAAATAAATAATATGCAAAAGAGTAATAACGTATTAATGTATAATTTATTTATGTATAATGTACATGTGTATTATTGTATACTTTATTAATGTATTATTTATTGATGTATAATTTATTATTGTATTATATATTAATGCATAATATTTATGTATAATAAACTCATGCATAATTGTTTAATGTTTAATTATAATAATTTATAATATTTATAATTATATAAATGTAAAACTTTTTTATTTCATAATAAATAAATTCATAATTTATAAATGAATAATTTATTAATGTATAACTTATTAATATATTGTTATAATAACAAGGCCAGTTAAGAACGGTTTAGCTGGAAAGTTGCTACAATTCCCAATTCCACTTCATCTGTACGGACATGTGAAGATGGGAATGACTCTTAAGGAAGGAAAATGGATATTAAACTCTCCATATCTGAGGTAGGACAATTAGTTCGGTACATGTTCAGTACATGACCTTCGGTACAGTTCATTGCGTAAGCTCAATTATCATAAAAATCAACTCCGAATGAAGTCTGAAATTATAACGAGTTGGTCCTTCTACTAATAACAATTTTAATTTTCTCCGTATGCTGTTGAATATTCTGCTGGTATACAATAAATCGTTCCTTAATCTAACACAATATTGGAAAGTCCGATTATAATTACTTTAATTCAGCAAAATAGCGAACTGTCAAGTTTGCATTCTTCGCTCAAACCGAATACTAAACTGTCCGATAAGCTTTCGTTCATTGAGATATCTTAACACTGTAAATTATTATTCTTTAGTTTAGCCTAATACTTATATGCATGATTGTCATTTCTTTAGTTGAGTCGATTTTGTGACCTGTTCGATTATATTTCTGTAATGTTGCTGAATGCTGAACTGTTCGAATGCAATATGAATTATGTTAATGAGTCAACTACTGGACAGTTCTGTCACCATTCTTTTAATCAGACAAATATTGGACTGTCCTACAACCCCTGGGAACTACAGATCAAAGTTCCATCATCTGCTATGGATAGAAGAAATACAAATGAAGACAGATATCCATCAGTATGACTTAAAAGGTGTTACCATGGATTTAGTTCGGAACACCGGAAAAATGAAACTCGAAGTGAGATATTATTACACAATTTATTTTATAACAGGCATTTAACGTTTCGGCATAAGCATAAGTATCTGAAGCTGTGGTAATGTGTCGTTCCACATTTATGTTTTCTTAAATGAAGAGACAATTCATTTTAACGGTTTACCATAAATATACTTCTGTGTACTTCATACATTCATGTGAACCACCACATGTAATACGTCTCGTATTCTTCCTGAGCTGTTTAGATAATTAACATGACTTTAGTTTCGTTTGTTTCTTTTTTTTTGCTTTTTTTTTCGGTATAAAACTGCCGCTATCCAAAAAAAACAGTTCAATAACACATTTAACTTTGTAATTACTCTCACATAATGCATGTTTGACCATCAAACGATCTCAATCATAAGTATTTGTATATTTTGTAATCAACGGAAAATTAAGTGGGGTTCAACTTGATTATAATCTCTATATTTTTTATATTTAATGTTGGTTTACTGTATTTAATGTTTATATTTTTCAATGAAGTTTATAAATATTCGTCACTAGTTTCGAATAAATGTTTGTCTTCACTTGTACAAGGTGCCTGGCCTAGCTGAAAAACGACCATCTGTTCTGCGAGGAGACCATTTATACATTTACATATGCTTTGATGACGGCAAATGTAACAACAAAGCTACGGGGGATAATTTATTAGTGAAGGTCAGCAATCTCGGTCTTGAATTGAAATGTGAGGCAGAGGATCTGGAGGTCCGTGATAGGGAACGAGACAAACGGGTCCGGTATGAAGGAATCGTCCACAAAACGGAGTTGCACCATGTACATTTGGGGGTTGCAAGGAAGTAAGTTGTTCAAATACGCAGTTAAATGAACACTTGCACTGTTTGTGTAAATGTACTATGCAACTCCATACAAATTATAAAATGGGAAACTTTAGTTAAAATCCGCTGGACCTTTATATAATAAATTACATATAGATTACAATGTCTTCATTCATAAGTAAATGCCTCGTGTTGATATCATCAAGATACTGTCAGTGGTACAAACGACATATTATATAAGAAGAATACTGAATTTTCGACAAACACACGATCTGCTTATACCTGTGTCTTTGTCTTTTACAAACTATAGATTGAAGAATTCGTGGATAGAAGGGAAACGCTTTGATGTGACTTTTACTATTTCGCCTTCAAACATGTGGGTCCAGCACCGTGCAGTGGAAAATGCTCTCCCTTACATGGATTTGCTTTTTCCGGAAAGAAATGACGAAGACCATACAAATCCAGACATCTTTCTAAGGTACGTTAAATGTTAACGGCAAATCTATACGTTTTAAAATATTTAAAGTACACATTCGACCATATACATTTATACTTAAGAAACAAACGTATGTAGTTTCTCGGTTTATACGAATGTCTGTAGCCTTTTACCAATTTCATATTGTACCTAAATATTTACCACATAATTATTTTTACAACATAGCGTTCGCCCATTTTGTATCTCATTTTCATGTTTGGTTTATCGGTTTGGTAACTCTATTATTTACCATGCTTATTAAATAGAATGTTATGTAATGCATGTTTCGTAACAATTGGCGTAACCTGTGTGATGTATATTAACTACGAGAACTTGTTTAGGCCATGGTTTGACTCGAAGCTAAATCCGGAACAGAAGATGGCGGTGATAAACATTGTACAGGGAACCAGTCGTCCTGCTCCATACATCATCTTTGGACCGCCGGGAACCGGCAAAACTGTAACAGTGACTGAGGCTATCAAACAGGTATTACGATGCACAAAACTACATGATATTAGAGCAACATGTTTGCGCTTGTGATTTCAAAACAAAATAATATTAATTTGATCTCGAAATTTCAATTTTAATAAATCCAATTATCTTTATATTGATACAGCGTTTGAGTGTTCTTATGTTGTTACACAGGTGTATGATGGACAGAAAGACAGTAGAATTCTGGTGTGCTGTCCAGAAAACAATGCCGCCGATTTTCTCATGCGGAAACTGCTGAAGACGGGACCAGTTATGAAGAAGGATAT
Organism: Dreissena rostriformis; assembly: GCA_007657795.1. Classification (NCBI taxonomy): domain Eukaryota; kingdom Metazoa; phylum Mollusca; class Bivalvia; order Myida; family Dreissenidae; genus Dreissena; species Dreissena rostriformis. The sequence continues at coordinate 4,138 of VMBQ01010598.1, read as the reverse complement.
TTTCAGGATGTATGCGATGTCGCGGGCGTATGAAGCCGTGCATCCGGACATTTGGGTAACTTAAACCTGAATAAACAATATAGCAATTCACATCATTAAATTAACGTAATTAAGCAAAATACGTGTCGTCAAAATTATGACTTGACAGGGCAGTGTGCTTAAGCTTCTTCAACTTATCATTTATATAAATTCCGTAACTAAATCCAAATAAACGAATATGCGCCTTCAGCGACTTTTTGTTTTCTCTCCAGAATTCTGATCAGCACAACTATGACCATGAGAACAACTACTTCCACTACCCGAGCGTTGACAGCCTCAAACTTTACAGGATCCTTGTTGTCACATTGATGACGTCTGGAAGGTATACTATTATTATGGAAGTCAACACATACTATTAAATATGTTTGAGCCTGAAGGTGTAGCGTAAAAGACGTAAGTCCCGTCTTGGTTGGGATTCCATCTTGAAATTCGGTGCCTTTAATTTAAGCATTCAATGTGTGATGTTTCATTCATATGATTGAGCAATTATTGCATATCGGCTCAGTTGTCTTCCACGGAAGTGTGATGATTTCAGTTGACACATATAACACAATGAAACACCATCACAATTATATTTTGAAAACGTATATTATTCAAACAGAATTGCAAAGTTTACAGATCATTTGTGCTTGTTATTCATACATACAAATTAACCGTAAAAGCTTGTCAATGGGTACGCTAGTCGATTATAATGTCTTTGATTCCGTAAAATTTGTTTAATCAATGGACATATGTTTCGTATTGATCTTCGTCTTTAATCTACTGTGGTGTGAACTAAAGTCATGGTGTGAGCAGGAAGACAAGGGCAATGTTTTATTGTTGTAAAACATTCCCTGTGTCCAACTAGAAAATGTTTCTTTAAGAATGGTGACAGGAAAGTTTCCAAAGAACCACTTCACGCACATCTTCATTGACGAAGGAGGTCACACGGTAGAACCAGAATGCATCGTGCCTATAACAGGTCTAATGGACCCGACAGATAAACATCGACGCGCACAGTTGGTGATTGCAGGCGATCCGAAGCAGCTCGAACCTATTATTCGTTCATCAATTGCTCTGAATTTCGGTTTGCGTAAGTAGCATGCACGTGTTATGAAATTAAAAAACGTTTTAATGTGTAGCGTTAAAGGTCTGCCCACAAACACTCGAAAATAAAACTACTTTAGCGAAACTGATTCTGGTTAACATCTTACACACACAAACACAGAAAAAAACATATTTTAATCCGTCAAATAATTAAGATTTAGCAAGAATTGAATGAACCGTTTCTAATTAATGTGATGTCTCATTTCAAAATCAGTACACAAGCGTACATAAAGTCTACATGTCATTCGCACATAAAGATAATTAGACGTATTTCTAACAAATAAACTAGCTTTAACTGAAATAAAAGTAGTTTTGCTGTCATAAATACTGATGCTATTTTAGTATGCCCTGAATTATGTTCGGTACTCTGCATCTTTACACAAAGCTACTAAATCGCAAAAACATTTTTACAATGTAAGCTACAATGAATTCGCGGCTTAAAGTTCCTTTAATAGTATTTAATTTTACACTGCGTTTGTTCCACTTGAATGCGTTCACATCGAAAACAAGACCTCTGCTTAGAGTAAAATATATATGAGTTTTAATAAAGACGTCTATGGATTCAGTACAGTAACAAATGAATAAATTTGAATTTGCTATTGTGCAAACAGCAATTTCCCTGATGGAGAGATTGATGACCGATATCGAGATGTATAAAATCCAGCCATATGATCTACGCTACATCACGAAACTTATCCGCAACTACCGGTCACATGACAGCATTCTGGAAATCCCACGACGTTTGTTTTACGACAATCAGCTGCAGGCATGTGGTGACCCAGTTATCTTGAATTCTATGTTGGACTGGGAAATGTTGCCGAACAAGAGATTCCCAATCATATTCCACGCTGTGTTTGGAACGGATGAACAGGAAGGCAATTGTCCTTCTTGGTTCAATAGGTAATGTGTGCGGAACCTTCCTTAAAACTTCATAATAATTGTATAATAATGGACATTTATTTTAAATGTAACTACGATAACATTATGCATTTGTTTAGTATTAAAAATAAACCTTATACGAATTAATTTCAGGGATGAAATTGCTCAAATCGATAAATACCTTATGTCACTTCTGAAGGAGAAAAAAGGACAAAAACTGAAACCTTCTGACATCGGTATAATTTCGCCATACAGAAAACAAGTAAGTTTACGGCATCTCGAGAGTCCATTCATCACCAAACGACAAATTAATCATCACTTTTTTAATGACATTGACAATGCAAATTTGTTAATATTTAGTGCTAATAATGTTTCTGTTTCTGGAGTTTTATAATTTAAATATTCCAAATTGGAAATGTTCTTCTGTATATGAATGTAACACTCCCTTCTGTGGGCCGTGCCGTCAACAGTCTTAACATTCATTCAAGTTTATATGCTTCTATTGAACAACTAGGTTGCAAAGATACGGCAAATGCTGACAGCAAAACGGCACATCTTTAACAGCAATGAAATAACGGTGGGCTCCGTGGAAGAATTCCAAGGTCAAGAGTTCAATGTGATCATCATCTCGGCTGTACGAAGCAGCATATCCACCGCCTACACAGACATGGACATCATATTTAATCTTGGCTTCCTGCGAAATCCTAAGGTATTCTTGTGACGCATGAGGAGGGGAAGAACCTGCAATTGCCCCAGTAAAATCCAATAGTTCATTCAAATACTCATAAAAACTAATTACAATCGCTCTTTTTCATGATGTCTTCAAACATATGTGTTAGTCGTCAAACTGTTCCAGTTGTGTGCGTAACATGGTTCTTATATGAGTATTTGTTAATAAAGAATTAGGTCTTGCAAGACATTTACCTAAAATAAAGCAACTTGACTTCATATGAACACGTAGGCGTACTAATTAAAACTAATACATTACTGTGTCATTTGGGTATTGAGCTGTTTTCATTAATTGTTTATAAGACATTTAAATATTATACTTCGCTTTTCCTCAGCGGTTCAACGTGGCTATCACTCGTGCTCGCTCTCTCCTCATTGTGATCGGCAACCCGATAACGCTCGAACAGGACCCATGTTGGAAGGCGTAAGTGTGAAGTTTATAGTTTATAAGTTTAGCTAACGCAACGATTATACTAACTTTTCAGCGTTGCTATTGACTATATCGGGACTGCTTTGGGGCGGAAGTCTTTGGTTCTGGAAAGTATACATTGGTTGAAACTAATCGCATGCATTGACAATATTATTTTAGTGTTGACTGCAGGGGTTAAAAAAATATTAACGACGAGCCTTGCCGAGAATATCGAGTTATCTATGTTCATTATAAATTTATCTGTATTCGATATCAAGTTAACTGTGTTCCATATTAAGTATCTGTATTCCATATCAAGTATCTGTATTCCATATTTTCCAGGTATTCTAGTTATGCTATCATTTTCTCAAAACTTTCGGTCTCTAGTTTTATAACCAACACAATCAAAATCAGAAACAGCCGAAAATAAAACGATAACTATCAAATGACGACATTTAAATTATATGACTTCATTGTTTTGCGCCTATCGGATTTATTCTGACATTACTGAAATAAAGCTAAGTGTATTGCTCGGGGCTTGACAATGTGCGCTCTCACTATGTATACATTTGTATGCATTTTACATAATACCTTTTTTGGTTTAACATTCCCCATTCACTAGGTTCATAGACAATTGCGACAAGAACAACGGGTTCAGGGGCCAGAAAGGGAAGCTTAGGTCTGACCACGGAATATAGTTAAACACGGAAACGACCATCTACGCACGAGGTAAGTTACGATGATTTCGGTGGTATTATAATTTATAGAGACTTACGAACAACGAGTTAATTTATTGATGTTGAACATTACTGGGTGCAGATTCGATGCCATTGCAATTTCGATAAACAAAAACAGATTTTGTTTCGAAATATCGACAAAACTGGGAATGAGTAATATAATGTTCAATGCAAACTTGTTATTTAGGGACGATTGTTAAATCATTTTAAAGAAATTCTCTTTGGTGAAGGCGCTTATGTTTGGAAGGGGGGGGGGGCT
>VMBQ01010597.1:3739-26731 GCA_007657795.1 Dreissena rostriformis | reverse complement strand
GTTGATGTGAAGATCAGTACGCGTCGTTGCAGGTATGCTTTCCCGAACGTAGATCGCTACTCTACCACCAATGCGGTCTTTTCGATCACAACGGAAAGGTAATTTGAAGTTGGGAATGCGTAGTTCAGCGTCTGTAATGTATTGATTCAACCATGTTTCTGTGAAGACTAATACGTCATATGGCTGGGCCTCTACTGAAAGTAAGTCAATTTTCGGCACTAGACTCAGGATGTTAAGGTGCATTATGCTGAGACCGTGATTGGTAAGAACCGAGTAGGAATTTTGATGCGTGCGGGGGTCAGGGCCTGGGTTCGATTCGATGTCGCCAGATAATGTTAGTAACAAGGCATACAGGAATAGTTCGTACAGACACATTTAACAAGAAATGAAATGGAGAGTGTTCCCATGCCAGTGTCAATCGACAACTGGGCTACCCGTGCCAGAAACGTGAGCCGATCGAGAGGCTTTCCGTGCCACAACGACAGCGAAAGTAAGCATTTTTTAAGTAAAATTGATGAAAATTACTTTAAAGCGTACATTGAACGTAAAGATTTGATTATACAGATGATATTAATGACACTAGATATTTGACATATTACGGAAAAGCTATGTTAAAAAGTCATCAAAGTGGCATGTATGCACGATTGTTCCACCACCCTCGTCATCATTCCATCTTCGATAGAGTTTGTGATAAGTGTTTGGACCTGCAGAATACTGTGAACCTGTAGCTGGATATATGTTTCAACTCATGGACCACCTCTTTTTATGCACAAATATGTTTACGGATTTTAATTTTAGATTTTCTTACCTGTTTTGTGAATTCCGAGCATCCATTTTTCGTGTTTATGACAGAGGGGCAGCCAAGAATGAACATATAGGCAGCATTTTGACAGAAAGGCTACCGATATGCATCTACACCGTGTAACAACATTTATATAAAAAAAAAACGTGCATCGGCAGGGAATCGAACCCGGGCCGCCCGCGTGGCAGGCGAGCATTCTACCACTGAACCACCGATGCGCTCTTAAACGTCATGTACACGAAGATTGATATTCTTTGTGAAAAATATCGCCTGTCAAAACATTCAAAGGAAAGTTAGGTATGATTGATGTCAGACATGGTTTCTTAATGCATCGATTTTAAATGTAAAATGCCACAAAATATTGGGTTTAAAAGTCCTAAAACGGCTTATGTTTTGGCACAGATTTTACACTTTCAATTATTTAAAACAAATTAAATACGTGAATACTCGAGTACGTTTACCTCTCTCAGTTTGTGTTTACTTATTTAGAACGAGGTGCTCGTGAAAAGTTTTAAATGTATGACACAACGTCTGCCAATTGATTTTATTCTGATTTTATCGGCTAAAAACGTTTGTAAAAATTATTGGGCTCGTCCGGGATTTGAACCCGGGACCTCTCGCACCCAAAGCGAGAATCATACCCCTAGACCAACGAGCCACTGAACGCAACACATGTTCACAGTGTTCAGATATGTAGATCGTGAAATTGCTGAATCGAAACGATTGCAATTTACCGTGAATGTGCCACGTGTGCACAAGGCTGTTACAGTAATATGGTTTATTGAGTTTAATTAGAATGGAAACACTGAATATACAAGCATAACATTTAAGTCGGTATTTATGTTAAGCTATTATTGTGCAAGCTATACGTATTCTTTTCGTTTGATTATGTTTGTATAAATGATGATAACATACTTTGTACATACGTATAAACTGCGCTTAACGCTACGTATGGNATTAAAGCGGGACTGTACGATTTTTACATGTGTTAAATTTTAATATATTGATTAAATTATGTTACGATGACTCAAAATAGGCAATAAAAATTATACTTTGAAGACGAATTTCATAAAATGCAGCAAAGACAAGTTAGCGCTGGTTAAAGCCGATGCCGACACTTTTACTCGTATTTGTAAGGAAACAAAATTGTGTCTTTGTGTCGTATGAACGAATCTGCACTAAAACTAAATTTAGATTCACATCGTACATGCATGATATACATGCTGGCTTATTTGACTTCCAGTCATTTAAGATTTCAGATTTAAATATCTGGCTTATTTCGCATTTTTCGACACATGTTCTTCTTAACTTTTATATTAATTTATATTGAAATATATGTATACTAACTTTTAACACATTTTAAAAAAATTCATAAATATTTGACAAAATCGTACAGTCCGGCTTTAAATGTTCAACGACACAAAATATTGGGTTTAAGAGTCCTAAAACGGCTTATGTTTTGGCACAGATTATACACTTTCAATTATTCAAAACAACATAAATACTTGAATATTCGAGTACGTTAACCTCTCACAGTTTTTGTTTACTTATTTAGAACGAGGTGCTCATGAAAAGTTGTCAATGTCTGTCCATTGATTTTATTCCGATTTAATCGGCTTAAAATGTTTTTAAAAAATATTGGGCTCGTCCGGGATTTGAACCCGGGACCTCTCGCACCCAAAGCGAGAATCATACCCCTAGACCAACGAGCCACTAACAACTCATGTTCACAGTGTTCAGATATGTAGATCGTGAAATTGCTGAATCGAAACCATTGCAATTTAGTGAATTTACCGTTTATTTGCCACGTTACACAAGGCTGTTACAGTAATAAGGTTTATTGAGTTTAATTGAAATGGAAGCACTGAATATACAAGCATAACATTTAAGTCGGTATTTATGTTAAGTTATTATTGTGCAAGCTATACGCATTCTTTTCGTTTGATTATTTTTTTTATAAATGATGATAACATACTTTGTACATACGTATAAACTGCGCTTAACGCTACGTATGGTGTGCTATTCCAGGCGTGTGATTCTGCTTTTTATGCGAGATTTCCAATGGTAAAATCCTTCAGTACTCCCAATTTTCTTTGTGTATTTTTTATTTGTTGTTGTTTATACCGTTATTGGAGAATTTTGCTTTGAAATGTATCAATTTTGCTCCAAAATAGGCCAATATCCGGTGTCCTTCTTTGCAAAGTGGAGAAATACCCAATTAAAACTTCGATTAAACTCTCCGGTTACATATTGGGCTCGTTCGGGATTTGAACCCGGGACGTCTCGCACCCTAAGCGAGAATCATACCCCTAGAGCAACGAGCCATTATTATGCCTGCTTGTGTTTCCGTTTAAGATTTTATCATTAGTTAACAACATTTATATACAAAAAACGTGCATCGGCCGGGAATCGAACCCGGGCCGCCCGCGTGGCAGGCGAGCATTCTACCACTGAACCACCGATGCGCTCTTCAACGTCATGAACACGTAGATAAACATTCTTTATGAAGAATATCGCCTGTCAAAACATTCAAAGGAAAGTTAGGTATGATTGATGTCAGACATGGTTTCTTAATGCATCGAATTTAAATGTACAATGCCACAAAATATTGGGTTTAAAAGTCCTAAAACGGCTTATGTTTTGGCACAGATTATACACTTTCAATTATTTAAAACAACTTAAATACTTGAATACTCGAGTACGTTTACCTCTCACAGTTTGTGTTTACTTATTTAGAACGAGGTGCTCATGAAAAGTTTTAAATGTATGACACGACGTGATTTTATTTAGATTTTATCGGGTAAAAATGTTTTAAAAAAATATTGGGCTCGTCCGGGATTTGAACCCGGGACCTCTCGCACCCAAAGCGAGAATCATACCCCTAGACCAACGAGCCACTGAACACAACTCATCATATTCACAGTGTTCAGATATGTAGATCGTGCAATTGCTGAATCGAAACCATAGCCATTTACCGTTTATTTGCCACGTGTGCACAAGGCTGTTACAGTAATAAGGTTTATTGAGTTTAATTGGAATGGAAACACTGAATATACAAGCATAACATTTAAGTCGGTATTTATTTTAAGTTATTATTGTGCAAGCTATACGTATTCTTTTCGTTTGATTATTTTTGTACAAATGATGATAACATACTTTGTACATACGTATAAACTGCGCTTAACGCTACGTATGGTATGTTATTCTAGGCGTGTGATTCTGCTTCTAATGCGAGAGGTCCAATGGTAAAATCCTTCAGTACTCCCAATCGTCTTTGTTTGTTTTTTGTTTTTTTGTTGTTTATACCGTTATTGGAGAATTTCGCGTTGAAATGTTTCAATTTTGCTCCAAAAAAGGCCAATATCCGGTGTCCTTCTTTGCAAAGTTGAGAAATACCCATTTTTGTCCAATTAAAACTTCGATTAAACTCTACGGTTATTTAAACCATGCTCATTTACAAAAACACAGTCATGACACACACAATGACAGACAGACAGGCCAAAAACAAAATACTCCCTCTTCTTCGAAGAAGGGGGCATACAACAATAAACAACTGTAACCAGTTCGTTTTGATCGATTTATATCGGGTAAAATATCTTACAAAATATTGGGCTCGTCCTGGATTTGAACCCGGGACCTCTCGCACCCTGAGCGAGAATCATACCCCTAGACCAACGAGCCATTATTATGCCTGCTTGTGTTTCCGTTCATGATTTTATCATTAGTTAACACACGGTGTAGATGCATATCGGTAGCCTTTCTGTCAAAATGCTGCCTATCTGTTCATTCTTGGCTGCCAATCTATCATAAACAAGAAAAATGGAAGCACGGAATGCACAAAACAGGTAAGAAAATCTAAAAATTAAAACCCGTAAACACATTTGTGCATAACAAGAGGTGGTCCATGAGTTAAAGCATATATCCAGCTACAGGTTCACAGTATTCCGCAGGTCCAAGCACTTATCACAAACTCTATCGAAAATGGAATGATGACGATGGTGGTGGAACAATCGTGCATACATGCCACTTTGATGACTGTTTAACATAGCTTTTCCGTAATATGTCAAATATCTAGTGTCATTGATATCATCTTTATGATCAAATCTTTACGTTCAATGTACGCTTCATAGTAGTTTTCATCAATTTTACTTAACAAATGCCTACTTTCGCTTTCGTTATGGCACGGAAAGCCTCTCGATCGGCTCACTTTTCTGGCACGGGTAGCCTAGTCGTCGATTGACACTGGCATGGGAACACTCTCCATTTCATTTTATTTGATTTATCGAGCGGTTTAGTTTGATCTAATTTTCAATGATTGTTCATTCATGGACGTTTATTAACAAGAAATGATGATAACATACTTTGTACATACGTATAAACTGCGCTAAACGCTACGTATGGTATGTTATTCTAGGCGTGTGATTCTGCTTCTAATGCGAGAGGTCCAATGGTAAAATCCTTCAGTACTCCCAATTGTCTTTGTGTATTTTTTGTTTGTTGTTGTTTATACCGTTATTTGAGAATTTTGCTTTGAAATGTATCAATTTTGCTCAAAAATAGGCCAATATCCGGTGTCATTCTTTGCAAAGTCGAGAAATACCCAATTAAAACTTCGATTAAACTCTCCGGTTATTTACACCATGCTCATTAACGACAACACAGTCATGACAAACACAATGACAGACAAACAACCCAAAACAATATACGCCCTCTTCTTCGAAGAAGGGGGCATACAAATATAAACAACTTTAACCAGTTCGTTTTGTTCCGTTTATATCGGGTAAAATATCATAAAAAATATTGGGCTCGTCCGGGATTTGAACCCGGGACCTCTCGCACCCTAAGCGAGAATCATACCCCTAGACCAACGAGCCATATTTATGATCGCATGTTCATCTAATCATATGCATACGAAAAAAAAAAGGTTAAAATAAAAAAACGCTCATCTGCCGGGAATAGAACCCTGGGCGCCCGCGTGGCAGGCGAGCATTCTACCACTGAACCACCGATGCGCTCATTGTCATGAACACGTAGATTACTATTATTTAGGGAAAATATCGCCTGTCAAAAACATTACATGAAAAGTTTTGTATGATTGATGTCAGTCATTGTTAATTAATTAAAGCGTGGATTGTTAATGTACAATTAATTAAACAAACATTGCGTTTGCAATGTTGAAACAGTTAATTATTTGGCACAAATTTTCAATTATTTTAAACAAGTGAAATACTTGAATTCTCGAGCCCGTTTACCTCCCACTGTTTTTGTTTACCGAAGTAAGTAAGTAAGTAAGTAAGTAAATAATTAAGTAAGTAAGTAAGTAAGTAAGTAAGTAAGTAAGTAAGTAAGTAAGTAAGTAAGTAAGTAAGTTAGTAAGTAAGTAAATTGTTTATTATAGTGACATGTGCAATATAACATCATATTAATATATATACAAATGTGTGTTGCACCCGACCCGATGGGCCTATAAGTCACCAAAACAGAATAGTAGTAAGAATATTTCAAAATATGTACAATACATGTAGCACCACATACACTGGTGCATGTGAATAATATATAACGAATATGAATATGAAATAAAATGTGTGTACAGGAATGTATGTCGATGATATATTCATTCAGGACTTTGCATAGATAACAGTTCGTCTTTTTAAATATGCTTTAACAATAAATTTAGCCAGTTTTCGTAGACATAAAGACATAAGTATATTCAGTTTACTAATAGAATTGTGGTTTGTCAGCTCAGATGATATATCTGCCAAGTGTATGCGCCGTAAATCATTGTCAGTATCACATTCAAACACAAAGTGTACTTCATCTTCTATACGATCACGGTGGCACAATCTTCAAGTCCTCTGTTCTTAAGGTTCTCCTACAAATCGCCCAGTTTCTACCCTTAATGGCAGTACATATACCCATTCTTAATTGACACAACATTGATGGTTTATTCTTTTTAATGTTAAGTTCAATGTATTCCGCTGCCTTGAATATACTCTTAAAAAGTCGATAAGTCCTTATTTAAAGTAACATTAATACTCAAAAATCAACGGAAATTTCGTAATGTATTTAGTAAAATAATGTTACCCAATAAAAATTCAATGTTCCTTATAGCAATATCCAAAATTTCAAAGTCAGATGTGTTCTGGTAACAAAGATGTTCGTAGATATAAAATGCTTGTTTTTAATTTTTTGTGTACGCAATTAATTCAATTTTATAACCTCGCACTGCTGTCTATTCATACGACACATGAACACTAACATGGTACCATATTTAGTGTTCGTATGTCGTACGAATAGATATAGTCGCGGGGTTATAAAATGGAATTAATTGTGACACAAAAAATTAAAAACAAGAATTTTATATCTACAAACATCCATGTTACCAGAAAACATCTCGTTTTGAAATTTTGGCTTTTGCTATAAGGAAAATTGATTTTTTATTGGGTAACTTTATTTTACGAAATACTTTTACGAAATTTCCGTTGATTTTTTAGTAGTATTGCTACTTTAAAGAACATGCTGGATATCTTGGCTCCATTTATTGGCATAATAAAGATGAATCTTTTGCTTGTGAACTATTTACCACTGTTTTATCATCGAAATTGTTTGAGAGACCGATCGTACTGGGTACCTTTTTCAAATCTTTTGTCCAGTTATTTTTTTCCGTGTGAATATTATAGTCAGCAATAAACACTTTCTTGGTGATTCTGTGATCGTCCATGTGCACGAGCTTGTTCCAGTACCGTATCATGGAAAGCCAGCGTCAGTATACACTTGGAGTCCATACGGTGTCTCGATCATTCCGAAAACTGGCGTGAAACGGTGAACACGAGAAAATATCGCATTGCTCTGTGTTGGACGTTGTCAATTGGTTGATACTGTTTATATCCCCAAACTTAAAAACAGTAATAAATAATCGGTATGACACAAGAGTTGTATAGTTTATCAAACGTTTTGAAAGTCCTTTAGGTGATGCACTTTATTAATAATTCCACCTAGTGCGCGACCAGCTGCTTTACCTCAAGTGTCACAATTGTGGGTAAAGTCATTTTTCTTGTGGAACAGTATACCAAGGTAACTGTATTTGTCGACTGTTTCAAGAATAGTATCTCCTTTTTTGAAGGTAAACGTAGTTTTCTGCGTTCTACCTTGACGAAAATGCATGCATTTTGGATTTGTTGCTGTTTATAAACACTCTCCAACGCGTACACCAATTATGCACTGTGTCAAGCATAGTTTGAAGTTTTTCTTCCGAGTCGCTAATCAGCACTATATCATCTGCATACATCAGAATTGACAGTTTAAGTTATTCAACCTCCATACCAATTTCAAGGTCATTTACCTCTTTCACAAGGTGAAAAAAAAAGTAGAAGTAAAAATTGTCCAGATGGTGCGCCGCTTTATATCCCGAAGGCCCGATAGTCCGACAGCTCGTTAGTCCGAAGACCCGATATTCCGAATGCCTGTTCTTTCGAAGGCACCGAAATCTTTAATCTTTTTGAAAAGTGACCGCCGCACTTACACCTGTTTATGAAGTACATAATTACTTATTTAGAATAATAAAAGTGTTTTATGTATTATCTTTCGGAATTACAATTAACTGGTCTCGTCCGGGATTTGAACCCGGGACCTCTCGTACCCAAAGCGACAATCATACCCCTAGATCAACGTGCCACTAGAAGCAACATATATGTTCACTGTGTTCAGATATGTAGATCATGAAATCGCTTTATAGAAACCATAGCGATTTACCGTTTATTTGACATAAAGTTACAAATTTAATTGGAATGGATACGATGAATATACAAACATACAATTTTATTCGGTATTCAGTTTAAGTTATAATTGTGCTGGCTATACGTATTCTTTTCTTCTTTTTTATATTGTTTTTGTATAAATGATGATAAAATACTAAGTGCATACTTATTAACTGCACTGACCGTAACTTATACATGTTATTCTAGGCGTATGGTTCTGCCTCGAATGCGAGAGGTCCAAGGGTAAAATCCTTCAGTAGTATCAATTTTCTTTGTGTATATTTGTTGTTGTTGTTTTTTTTTACCTTTATTGGAGAATTTTGCTTTGAAATGTATCAATTTTTGTCTAAGATAGGCCAACATCCAATGTTATTTTTTGCACAGCGGAAAATTACCCAATTAAAAACAGGTGTTTAACTCTCCGTTTATTTACACCTTGCTCATTTACGACAAAACAGTCATACACTGAGTTAAATTATTCATGCGTGTATAATGCATTTGATAAAAAATCGTTTCTATAAAAAACGGTAGATTAATTATTATTTTATCTTTAATTAAAGATCTTTTTATAAAAACGTCTGCAAAGGAATTTTGTTCGGATTATATCGGCTATAAATGCTGTAAAAGAATATTGGGTCGTCCAGGACCTCTCGCACCCTAAGCGAGAATCATACCCCTAGACCAACAAGCCAATTTTATAAATTTCTATTTCTTAACTGATTGTGTTCCGTTCATATCTGTATTATTTTAAAACATATTTTTATTTATTTGTTATAAAATAAACTTTAAACCAATTTGTTTTGTTCTGTTTATATCGGGTTAAAATGTCTTACAAAATATTGGGCTCGTCCGGGATTTGAACCCGGGATCTCTCGCACCCAAAGCGAGAATCATAATCCACCAACGAGCCACTGAAACCAACTCATGTTCACAGTGTTCAGATATGTAGATCGTGAAATTGCTGTATCGAAACCATTGCCATTTACCGTTTATTTGCTACGTGTGCACAAGGCTTCTGCTTCTAATGCGAGAGGTCCAAGGAAAAATCTTTCAGTACTCCCAATTTTCTATGTGTATTTTTTGTTGTTGTTTATACCGTTATTGAAGGATTTTCATTTTTGCTCCGAAATAGGCCAATATCCGGCGTTGTTTTTGCGAATTTGAGAAATACCGAATTAAAACATCGAGTAAACTCTCCGGTAAGTTACAGCATGCTCATTAACGACAACACAGTCATAAAATGAGTTTAATTATGTATGCGTGTATAATGCGTTTGATAAAAAGCGTTTCTATAAAAAAAAATAAGTAATTTACGTTTCTATAAAAAAGTAAGTAATTTATTATTTTAACTTTAATTAAAGATCTTTTTATAAAACAACGTCTGCCAATTAATTCTGTTATGATTATATGGGCTATAAATGCTGTAAAAGAATATTGGGCTCGTCCGGAATTTGAACCCGGGACCTCTCGCACCCTAAGCGAGAATCATACCCCTAGACCAACGAGCCATTATTATGAATGATTTGGTTTCCTTTAATTTACGCATAAGATAAAAAAAAAACATTTATATAAAAAAAAACGTGCATCGGCCGGGAATCGAACCCGGGCCGCCCGCGTGGCAGGCGAGCATTCTACCACTGAACCACCGATGCGCTATTCAATTTTATGAACACGTAGATAAATATTCTTTATGAAAATTATCGCCTTTCAAAAGCATTCAACGACAAGTTTCGTATGATTAATGCTAGTCATGGTTCATTTATTAATGCGTGGATTTTAAATGTACAATAAAACAAAACATTGCGTTTAAAATGCTCAAACAACTAATTATTTCGCACAGATTTTCAATTATTTGAACCAAGTTAAATACTTGAATACTCGAGCCCGTTTACCTCTCACTGTTTTTGTTTACCGAAGAAGAAATTTTCCAGAAGGTGCGCCGCTTTATATCCCGAAGGCCCGATAGTCCGACGGCTCGTTAGTCCTTAGACCCGATATTCCGAATGCCTGTTTTTTTGGAAGGCGCCGAAATCTTTAATCTTTTTGAACAGTGACCGCCGCACTTACACTTGTTTATGGAGTACATAATTACTTATTTAGGATAATAAAAGTGTGTTATGTAAAACGAGAATCATACCCCAAGATCAACAAGATGAAAAACACTTATGTTCACAGTGTTCCGATATGTAGATCGTGAAATTGCTGTATCGAAACCATTGCCATTTACCGTTTATTTGCCACGTGTGCACAAGACTGTTACAGTATTGTTGTGCAAGCTATACGTTTTCTTTTCTTTTTATTCTTATTGTATAAATGATGATAACATACTTAGTGCATACGTATAAATTACACTGAACGCTACGTATAGTATCCTTATCTAGGCGTGTGATTCTGCCTCTAATGCGAGATGTCCAATGGTAAACTCCTTCATTACTCCCAATTTTCTTTGTGTATTTTTTTGTTGTTCTTTACACCGTTATTGGAGAAATTTTCCTTGAAATGCATCACTTTTGCTCCAAAATAGGCCAATATCCGGTGTTCGTTTTGCAAAGTGGAGAAATACCCAATTAAAACATCGAGTAAACTCTCTGGTAAGTTACACCATGCTCATTAACGACAACACAGTCATAAAATGAGTTTAATTATTCATGCGTGTATAATGCGTTTGATAAAAGCATTTCTGTAAACAAGTAGATTATTTATCATTTTAACTTTAGTAAAAGATCTTTTTATAAACAACGTCTGCCAATTAATTTTGTTAATATTATATATGGGCTATAAATGCTTAAAAGAATATTGGGATCGTCCGGGATTTGAAACCGGGACCTCTCGCACCCTAAGCGAGAATCATACCCCTAGACCAACGAGCCATACTTATTAATGATTGTGTTTCCGTTCATCTATGCATACGATAAAAAACATTTTATAAAAACGTGCATCGGTTTCGAATCGAACCCGAGCCGTCCGCGTGGCAGGCGAGCATTCTACCACTGAACCACCGATGAACGCGTAGAATATTCTTTGTGAAAAATATCGCCTGTCAAAAACATTCAAAGAAAAGTTGTGTATGATTGATGCTAGTCATGGTTCATTTATTAATGCGTGGATTTTAAATGTACAATAAAACAAAACATTGCGTTTAAAATGCTCAAACAGCTTATTATTTCGCACAGATTTTCAATTATTTGAAACAAATAAAATACTTGTTTTTGTTTAACGAAGTAGAAATTTTCCAGAAGGTGCGCCGCTTTATATCCCGAAGGCCCGATAGTCCGACGGCTCGTTAGTCCGAAGAATGATAAAAGAGTTTTATGTTTGGGAATAAAAGTTAACAGGGCTCGTCCGGGATTTGAACCCGGGATCTCTCGCACCCAAAGCGAGAATCATAATCCACCAACGAGCCACTGAAACCAACTCATGTTCACAGTGTTCAGATATGTAGATCGTGAAATTGCTGTATCGAAACCATTGCCATTTACCGTTTATTTGCTACGTGTGCACAAGGCTTCTGCTTCTAATGCGAGAGGTCCAAGGAAAAATCTTTCAGTACTCCCAATTTTCTATGTGTATTTTTTGTTGTTGTTTATACCGTTATTGAAGGATTTTCATTTTTGCTCCGAAATAGGCCAATATCCGGCGTTGTTTTTGCGAATTTGAGAAATACCGAATTAAAACATCGAGTAAACTCTCCGGTAAGTTACAGCATGCTCATTAACGACAACACAGTCATAAAATGAGTTTAATTATGTATGCGTGTATAATGCGTTTGATAAAAAGCGTTTCTATAAAAAAAAATAAGTAATTTACGTTTCTATAAAAAAGTAAGTAATTTATTATTTTAACTTTAATTAAAGATCTTTTTATAAAACAACGTCTGCCAATTAATTCTGTTATGATTATATGGGCTATAAATGCTGTAAAAGAATATTGGGCTCGTCCGGAATTTGAACCCGGGACCTCTCGCACCCTAAGCGAGAATCATACCCCTAGACCAACGAGCCATTATTATGAATGATTTGGTTTCCTTTAATTTACGCATAAGATAAAAAAAAAACATTTATATAAAAAAAAACGTGCATCGGCCGGGAATCGAACCCGGGCCGCCCGCGTGGCAGGCGAGCATTCTACCACTGAACCACCGATGCGCTATTCAATTTTATGAACACGTAGATAAATATTCTTTATGAAAATTATCGCCTTTCAAAAGCATTCAACGACAAGTTTCGTATGATTAATGCTAGTCATGGTTCATTTATTAATGCGTGGATTTTAAATGTACAATAAAACAAAACATTGCGTTTAAAATGCTCAAACAACTAATTATTTCGCACAGATTTTCAATTATTTGAACCAAGTTAAATACTTGAATACTCGAGCCCGTTTACCTCTCACTGTTTTTGTTAACCGAAGAAGAAATTTTCCAGAAGGTGCGCCGCTTTATATCCCGAAGGCCCGATAGTCCGACGGCTCGTTAGTCCTTAGACCCGATATTCCGAATGCCTGTTTTTTTGGAAGGCGCCGAAATCTTTAATCTTTTTGAACAGTGACCGCCGCACTTACACTTGTTTATGGAGTACATAATTACTTATTTAGGATAATAAAAGTGTGTTATGTAAAACGAGAATCATACCCCAAGATCAACAAGATGAAAAACACTTATGTTCACAGTGTTCCGATATGTAGATCGTGAAATTGCTGTATCGAAACCATTGCCATTTACCGTTTATTTGCCACGTGTGCACAAGACTGTTACAGTATTGTTGTGCAAGCTATACGTTTTCTTTTCTTTTTATTCTTATTGTATAAATGATGATAACATACTTAGTGCATACGTATAAATTACACTGAACGCTACGTATAGTATCCTTATCTAGGCGTGTGATTCTGCCTCTTATGCGAGATGTCCAATGGTAAACTCCTTCATTACTCCCAATTTTCTTTGTGTATTTTTTTGTTGTTCTTTACACCGTTATTGGAGAAATTTTCCTTGAAATGCATCACTTTTGCTCCAAAATAGGCCAATATCCGGTGTTCGTTTTGCAAAGTGGAGAAATACCCAATTAAAACATCGAGTAAACTCTCTGGTAAGTTACACCATGCTCATTAACGACAACACAGTCATAAAATGAGTTTAATTATTCATGCGTGTATAATGCGTTTGATAAAAGCATTTCTGTAAACAAGTAGATTATTTATCATTTTAACTTTAGTAAAAGATCTTTTTATAAACAACGTCTGCCAATTAATTTTGTTAATATTATATATGGGCTATAAATGCTTAAAAGAATATTGGGATCGTCCGGGATTTGAAACCGGGACCTCTCGCACCCTAAGCGAGAATCATACCCCTAGACCAACGAGCCATACTTATTAATGATTGTGTTTCCGTTCATCTATGCATACGATAAAAAACATTTTATAAAAACGTGCATCGGTTTCGAATCGAACCCGAGCCGTCCGCGTGGCAGGCGAGCATTCTACCACTGAACCACCGATGAACGCGTAGAATATTCTTTGTGGAAAATATCGCCTGTCAAAAACATTCAAAGAAAAGTTGTGTATGATTGATGCTAGTCATGGTTCATTTATTAATGCGTGGATTTTAAATGTACAATAAAACAAAACATTGCGTTTAAAATGCTCAAACAGCTTATTATTTCGCACAGATTTTCAATTATTTGAAACAAATTTAATACTTGTTTTTGTTTACCGAAGTAGAAATTTTCCAGAAGGTGCGCCGCTTTATATCCCGAAGGCCCGATAGTCCGACGGCTCGTTAGTCCGAAGAACCGATATTCCGAATGCCTGTTTTTTTTTTTAAAGGCGCCGAAATCTTTAATATTTTTTAAAAGTGACCACCGCATTTACACCTGTTTATGGAGTACATAATTTCTTATTTAGAATGATAAAAGAGTTTTATGTAGTATGTTTGGGAATAAAAGTTAACAGGGCTCGTCCGGGATTTGAACCCGGGATCTCTCGCATCCAAAGCGAGAATCATAATCCACCAACGAGCCACTGAAACCAACTCATGTTCACAGTGTTCAGATATGTAGATCNCACCACCACCATCATCATATGTCCATGGAACGGCTTAATTGAAGAATCTTAATGGCATCCGTAAACGTTACGCCATCCTTCTCCAGCAGTGGAACTGAATCTAGTTAGGGTCCCATCTGACATGAACTGGTAACTGACCTGAAAATAAATTGAACGCTACTTTATTGAAAAAATAAACACTTCAGTATCATTTTAACCAACGAAAATATTTAGGGGCGAAACAGCGGGTTAATCGCCCTTTCTTTCTCCTTCTCCATATCTAACACCCCGCCGAATACACACTTCGAAAAGAAGATTAATATATATGTTAAATGCATATAAATGCAAAAACTAGAAACGCGTGCATTTTCCTCGCAAACGTCCATTTGCAAAATAATGTCAGAGTTAACGTTATACAGCTGCACTTAAAAAAGATATAAGATGATGTATGACCGTAGTTACTGCCTTAAGTAAACAGTATTGCTGTTGGAAAACAGAACGAAAACGCTATCGATTAGACTTGATTTTTAAAGCTAAGGCGTTTTAACACTGCTTGCGCTGACTCGGGCAACTCGGACTCGCTGTACCAGCACCGGCGACCCGCGGCACCAGTGTTTACGCTAGCGGGTAGAAGAGAGTGTCCCTCGCAATAAAACTGGGGAGCCTTGCCAGAGTTTGGGCAGACAGACAAACAGACAGAGCGTCAACAACATTAAAATGTCCTAGCTCTAGAAATCAAGTCCAATGGACAGTGTTGTCTTTCTGCGTACCAACGCAGTACTGCTTACCAGGGGAAGTCAACGACAATCGAACATCACAATTATCTTTTTAAGCACACCTGTCTCACGTCAAATTAAAAAAAGAAATCACTTATCTTTGTATTTACAGCAGTGGCGGGGATGACATTTCAACGATCCATACTTCGGTCTTTTAACTGTGACCTCCAGCATTTGGTCATGGTGTATCCGATCCCGTCGAGAGTTACTGTCTGTATCCAAATAAACGGACAGCTGTTCGAAAAAAGATATGTTAGAGATGACAACCACTACGTATATTGGATACAGACAAAAACCATGGCTATTTTTTTTCAAAATCTATGACTTGTAGTCTAAGTGTTCCAAATGACACAGTGATATAATTTTTCAAATTTGTTGCAGCGCAAAAACCGTCCATTTACGATAATAATTGTCAGTTATGAAAGTTCAAAAGAAGTTGAGTCTATAAAAGTACCCATGCACATTTGGGCGCAAGTGCATTGTTTTATAGCTATCACTTTCATGGGGAATACAACAAACATTATTCATTAGTGAAAAATAAATGTTTTTTTTCAATACTTCGAGCGGTATTTTATTCTCCTTTTTTTAATTAGTTTTAAATCATAATAATGTGTTATTTTCAATTTCCTAAAACAAACTCTAAAACAATAATCACTTTTTCATGCACTGTCACAAAAATAAAGCAAACGTAATAAACTTAATATTTACTTTATCAGGTAAACGACGCAGCCATCCAAGTCAAAAGCGCAACATCGAATGGTCGCTTTAATCAAGTTTCACACCTTTCCATACCATCTGATCACATCTCAGAAAGGTGCAATTAGCCGTACATAGATGGGGCGCCATCCATTGTATTAACAGTTATCAGCTTATTCACACAACTGAAGCAATGTTTCAAACTGCTAATGTATGATAATAAAAGTGATTTACTTTACACATTATGTGATTTTCGGGGTTCGTGCTCTGCGATGATTCATTTTGACCCAACACAGAAGCAATTATGATATTTTTAATGTAGTATTCTAGTATTGACCGTATGTCAATGTTTATGAAATGGAATATTTGCAACAAATATTAAATACAATAAACAAATGAACATGAATACCTATCTTGAGAAAACGAAAGAACAATACGCATACACGTAGAGTAGGTACGATGAGGCCAAAAAAAAAATAGGTCCGTTTCCGGTCTCCCTGGGAAAAAAAAACAGGGTCGGTACGTAGGGATTTTTTTTTTGTCTTTCGGGTACTAGAATGGAGAAATGAACCGAAATAAACGAAAATGAACAAATTTTTTTTTTTTTTTGGCGACCCCAATAAAAAGTTGAGGGTCGGCGCCGATTCTGGAGACACGGTCGGGCGACCGGAAACGGACCTATTTTTTTTTTTTTTGGCCTGAGTAAAAATATAATAAACGCATTATTTATAAACTCTGCGAACAATACCAAATAGTACATACATGTCACAACAATATTTAATTTAATAGTTAATAGTCAAAGAAAAGGGATAGTTTATCTGAGTAAATATATATTTTTCTCCAAAGTTTAGAAATACGTCAATGTATGACAGTTGAAATTTCCGTGCACGTGAATCACGAGCCAGTGTTAGATAACTCTAAGGTTAGTAATGCATGCATAAGGTTTAACTGTTAGGCTGCTTCCCTTTGACCAGTGAAATGTATTTAAATATATATTTAAAATTGAAATAGTCTGGATGTTATGCGAGTAAATGTTTACCCTACAAAATGATTTTTAAAGTCTGCATTAGCCGAAGTCATATGAGCCAACAATAGACTTGAAAGCGTATGTAATGTATACTGATTATATCCTTTATCACTAAATGATATTGGGATGTCGACAGTCGAAGTTTTATAAAATCTTAAAACGTTAACGACGACCGAGTGATATATATTTACCGTAGTTTGCAGTTTAAAGCATATTTGTATATTTTTTGTTTTTCGGTTGGCCGCGCACTGTCGGAGGTATTTTTTTGCTTTATCGGGCTTAGGTTTTCGAATAAGATCATGTTGGCAACTAGTGTCAGGAAAGGTATAGAGCAGTACCGGTAATCGTATAGGTATGGTGCAACGTATGTGCATACAATCGGACGGCCACCTGTACAGACATTGGACGGCCATCATTTTACGGACGGCGGCATAAACTCGATTACTCTTTCAGTGAATTTCCTTTGCAATAATGTACAATCCTGAACGCACGACAACCATCGAAGTTACAAGCACATTACATGAGCGCCATCTCCAGACATTGTTCGGTTGCCGGCCGGTCTAAACTCTGCTTGCTTCCGAGGTCAGACAGCACACATGGTTTAGTGTAAACTTAAGTCTGATTGCGCAAAAGATAATATCCCATAGCATCTGTTCTCATAAAGCACCGATGCTTCTATAGAAGACGATTTGATGACCACATATCGCTCAATTGTGTATGTGGCCGAATAATCACAAAACAACGCAGCGTTCACAATATTCCGCTTTTACTAATAAACAACACATAACTGACATTGTTAATAGTTAATAAAGGTCTCAACTTGTTTTCATTTATCATACAAAGCATGCCGTTATAAAAAGTCAAATTCATGTTCCGTTAGTAGTTCAATGCACACAATGTTCAGTGACCAGTCGTTTATTGTTGTATCTGAGATTCTACCATGAGGGCGCGATCTCTTTCATGAACAGACACCAAGTCGAATTGAATTTGAGTCCATATTTCTTGAGGAATTGAATGCAGTTGCGGCGGAAGTAAAGGTGAATTAAATTGTATTTTAGAAAACGCCGAGAACTCTAATGTTGAAAATGACGACAAAATTAAAAAAGAAAATCAACATAAAAAATGTACTACGCAAAAATCGCTAGCAATTAATGTAATTGAAGAAAATAACATAGTTTTAGTGCCGCAAATGGGGGCATTTCTGGTACAGGGATCAAACGGTACCAAGTATTCCGTTACACTGTTTCCAAAAGAATCTTGCACGTGTCCATCGACTAGTAGGTGTAACCATATCATTTCAGCGATGATGGCAATCGGTATGCCACAACCGGATGACACAAAAGTTTACAACTTAACACAACTTAGGCGAAACTGTCGTACAAAAATAAATAAAAAATGCGGAACTAAAAAGGGAAGAAAGGGTGATGGCGATATTCCAATCAATGCGGCTCCGGATTCTATGATTAACAATAGTTTAAAAAAAGACATGCTAACGTCCTCCATTACACCTTATAATGCCGCAAAACGAATCGTTGATGTACGTAGATCGTTATTTGACGCCTCAACGCCAAAATCAATCATTAAAACGCCTTATTCGACAAGTGGAAAGATAAGAAAACTTGAGTTATCCCCTACAGAAGACCCGTGTAAATTTAAGAAAATACCCGACCTGTCAACTATACACGAAATAAATGAATTCATTGAATTGAGCGACCGTCGAAATGATAGCCTGATAGACTTTTGCGAACATGATGTTAAACTAGCAAATGATGATAAGCATTTTTTAACAATTCACGAAAGTCCTCCAACACAGATATGGAATCGGTTAACACATGTATTGATATCAGCCACCGTCGCGATAGCAGTCCACATAAAATCAGTGCACAAACAAGATAATTCCGTCGATTGTGGTCTTAATGCAATTGCGCACGCCACATCTTTGTGTTTTAGGAAAAAACCTTGTTTTGATTTGATATTTATTTCCTTAAAGTTAAGAGAAAATCTCTTGTCTTGTTTAGATTCCGAACATATGATTGAATTTCCAACAACCAGTAAAACTATCAGTGTTCGACGCAAAAGTAAATAAGTCAATAACCATTGATTTATATTGTATTTGTAATTTACCATCCTGTGTAGGAGATCAAGTTCAATGCGACAAATGCTCAAACTGGTTTCACAAGCAATGTGGTCATGCACCATCGGACATTTCTAATGTTGATGTGCAATTTTTTTGCCCAAATTNAACGGGGTTTTGACAGGTTTTATAACCTAATGTGGTATAATACACAGGATAATTGTATCGTTGGACTTGATTGGGCCATGAAATGCAAATGCAGATAGCGTTTAATTTTGTATGATACATCTTTCTATAGCAATTATCGACCCCTATCGTAAAAACACCATGGTGTGAATGTCTGATAAAATCAATAATTTCCCGATAAATCGCTGATAAGGTGTCAAAAACAACACTGGAGCAATCGAGTAGTAGCAGTGGGTTGTTAATTGGGGGTAATAAAGGGATTAGCGGTGGTAAGTTTTAGCCAAACAGAGCTTGAATAGCGAATTTTATTGGACCTTACATCGTTTTTAACGAATGTCGGGACAAATCGTCTCATATCGGGACGCTGGGACAAAGGGCCCAAAAGCGGGACTGTCCCGCCGAGATCGGGACGTCTGGCATGTATCATTGATACTCCTTTATAATATATTATAGTAAACGGTTATATTCAACGGGGTACCAGTTAATGTGAGAGCATGGAACGACAACTCTGCGTGGAGATTGACTGAACGTATATTCGGTAGTTCAACGCACTCAAATCGACAGTCAAAATGGCGACTTGCTTTCAAAAAGCAATAGAACATGCTTATAAACTGTTCACTCGGAAAATTGCGCTTCCTGTACTTATTCCTACCGAAGACTTATTAGAGTTGGGATCACTTTTCAACAAAATAACGAAAGAAGAGTTCAAATTTAGCCAGGATATTCTACACGAGCGTGTACCAGGGCCCACAGATCCGCCGGTGACCTACATGAAGATAATCGACGATAAAGTAAACAAAACTTATATTTGGTCAGACAGTATTGTCTGTTCAGGTGGATTAATGTGGAATGAACTCAGAATTTATTTAGTTCGAAAGTCATTCGCTTTGATGCGTGCCTGAATACATTTTGACAGTTCATGATGGTTTCTTTCCAAACGACGAGTCTCACGACTACACGAGACACTTCGTCTTTAGTTCTGGTTTCAATAACTTTAAATGTTGCTTTTTATGATTTTTGACTGGCGCGACTTTATAGGTCTGTTAATTCTTTATAAACTGTTCTCTGAAGTTTCTTTACCTACTTCGTCTTCTGACATTTTAAATGTGACAGTTTATGTACATTTTAAAAAACAATGTTTTTACAACTTTTATTCCTAAGAATATTACCTAAGAATTCCATGACAAAAGCTATACATTGTTGCATGTGCCGTTTTTTTTTCTCTAATAATTGTTTGTCTCAAAATTAAAATACTGTTTGGTCCCTTATGTGTACTCTTCCACGATAAAATCATGTACAGTTACTTAGGAGACTTATGATTCATTGCAACCAGATGAAATCCTCTTGGAAATTGTTCATTTCATGCATTATAAATTGTTCATTTCATGCATAATACAGTAATGTCATAACATTTATTTATACACGTTAAGCTTTGAAACAAATTATAATTGGATTAATTACAAACAACTGTACATTTTTAGTTGAATTATAAAATGAGCACAATTTGTATTTCCAAGACACTGAAACTCTGTAAAAAGTACTAAAAACCATAGAAACACCAGCATTTACATAGCATTGTTCTTGAAATATAGTATTGGGTGGCAAAACATGAACTCTATTTAACAGAATTTCATGATTTCCAGTTAAATCATTAACCGATTATATTTTCTTTATGGCATTTTTATTGAATAAAAAGTTCACATTGGGATTTAGTCTCTTCAGAACATGCCCATCAATTTCAGTTTATTTCCAACCTATTGGCTTTATTTATAACACAAATTTGTTTAACTTATTGCGTATATTTACACATTGTGTATACTAACACATTGTGTACAATCTATTTTAAACTTATACATTATTTAGCCCATAGTGATGCTTATGATTTACTCTTAATTACCCATGGCAATCGCGAACATGTTTACATTTACAATGAGAATTTATAGAAGATGAAACAAAATTGGAATGAAGCTTATTTATTTATTTTCAATCCACACAGGCTAATCAGGGAGGACACTTCCCACTTTTATGGAATTTTGTTTAAGAAAAGTCTCTTCTAAAAAGAAAACTCCAGTCTGAACCAAAAGTATCGTCCCTGATTAGCCTGTGTGGACTATCTGTACATGCATTAAGCCTGGTTTTCCCAGAGACCAACTCAAAAATATCCTGATAATATCCATGAGTTCATTAAAATGCAAGAAAAATTGGCAGTCTGAAATGAAATGTTCTAAAGACGGACGAAATGAAAGACAGACAGGACTACAAATTAATTCTAGTAACATGTATATCGCTCTTTTGAAATGGGGCATGAAAACGTTAGAATGAGGTCTTTATTTTATTTTATCATTTACAGGTGATGACAGTTTCTGTGTTCATCTTGCGCAAAGGTAGTCGTCTACCAATGCATGACCATCCAGGCATGTATGGGCTGCTGAAAGTCATCCATGGCAGCATCACAATCGACTCCTACAGTCCCCTCGACCAGTCAAAATTTGAAATACCAGTCTCTTCACTGCAGAACCTTCACCAGCGGTTTGGACGGAAGATTCGGGCTTTTCCTACGAGATTTGAAAGCACACAGACATTTTCAGAAAAAGATGACTGTACCATTCTTACACCAGAAGGCAGGAATATACACGAGATTTATGCTGAATCTGGTACAGCAGCGTTCTTGGACATTCTGACCCCTCCATATTGTACAGAACGGTTTTCGCAAGATGGTTTTCGTCCCTGTACATACTATAAAGAGGTCGATGCCTCAGATAGTAATCCAAGTGTGCGTTATATCATGCCTATACCGGCACCCCCAGAATACTGGTGTGACGAAATATCTTACATGGGTCCTGCTCTGTAGCCTTGGTTGTAAACTGTGTTGCACATTGACATGTATATAACACTAAGGCTTCTGTTTTGAGCATCTCAGCTGGCCATAGGGCCTGTCTGAAAACTGCCATGAAAATGATATGATATGTTTGTATGTGGATTAAAGGTTACAGGCCTTTGAATAAGGCTGCTTCACAGATAAAAGAAGTGACACTTTCATTAAAACAAACCGTTATTTTTTTTCTAATTAGAAAGAAAGTCACGTATTCAACTACTGGTACACATGTATGTCATTTTAAATTATTATTTTCAATGAATGTGGCTCTTAAAAAAATCCAAAGCAATGCTATCACTGATCAATCTGGAATGGTATGGAATAAATGTGTACTATATGTGAATTATCACATTATGCAAATTTTCCCATTCCAAGGGCTGTGGGCTGCATCTCCGAAAAAATATGAGGGCAGAACAGAATATTCATGACAACTATTGCATATCAATTATACATGCTTTAACACATAGTTTTTGCTGTTAAAGTAAGGAATGTAATGGAATGGCAAAAAGGCAAATGTAATGGAAGTCACTTAGAACAAAATGTAGGGAATGATTAAGTTTTTAAATAAAGTACAGATTGCTTAACTTAAAGGAGCAGGGTAGAAAGTCTAAACCAATTCTTGTTTTCTTATCATTCTAATAATCCAACTGTAGACTTCAGTCAGTCAAATGTATGATATATCTGACATATGAATCAGGGCCCTCGATCTGCGTTTTTTGGGGCCGAATATCGGCCCCGTCCCCCATCAACAAAGTTAACT